>OMNW01014917.1:180885-194632 GCA_900303245.1 Selene dorsalis
TATGCATTACAATGGATATTTTTCACCTTACTCTGTAAGGTCTGTTTTCTCGAGCATGGGGCAGTTAACCTCAGCCCACCGTCCTTGCTGGTGTGATTATTGTCCACTCCAATAATACCTCACTGATCCGTCAACAGTAACTTACCGGTAAGTTACACTGAATGTTAGTTTGTATACTGAGCTGGGTTTATTTAAGGGGCAACCGGTCCCATCTATCCTGTTTCAGCTAAGGTAATGTTAGATACTCGCTGCTGCTGTCAGAATTACAACTTTACTTTACTGTATCTTAACACTATGGTATCTCGAACCAACTGACACCTGTTGGCTGCGACCACTGTAAATGTAGGATAACGTTAACAGCAATGTGTTCATGAGCTTTAGTTGAACAGCAAGTAGCTAACATTACTTTAGCCAGATAGATGGGAGTTAGTCAACTTTTTAGCCTCTAAAATAAACCCAGCTCAGTAAACAAACTAGTGTAAAGTGTAACTTACCGGCAGTCTCTTGTCGGCACTTCACTTGTGAGTAACTGTTGACAGCTCAATACAGTAGAGCAGACAGCTAGTGGCAGCTCTTGAAGGCTGAAATCAGGACGATGTGATCACATGAATCAGCTCGCAATTATCTGAGTTCTACACACGGTTCTGGACAATTATCCCACGAAAACAAGTCTTCTGTTACATCTGTAGACGTAACATATATGGATGTGGCCGTTCTCAGCTTCTGTAGATAAGTTAAACTTCCCCATCCTGATGCAGTGAAAATCCGGTTGGAAACCACCTGCGACCTTTGAAATGGCAATGTGAATCACACTGATCAAATTAATCCCTAATCCACTGTAGCATCAGGCAGGGTGACACAGCACGTATAGGACACAAAGTCGATGAGAGATCTGGTCTGGGTATGACCTGAGGGTGTGGAAACTAATGCACATCATCTCATTCTGTCTTTAATTTTTGTTCTGAGCCGATGAAGGTTTCACTGGATTATACTCCAGAGTTTTTTTCCCAAATGTATTCCTGTTTTTTGGTGCTATAGAACATTAACTTGGCCCTGCATGAGTTTCACCACATTATCAAAATCAGTAAAAGTGAGCTTGTAAAATTCCATGACTCAAAGATTGCTTTTCTCTTTACTTACAGATTAAGGCCTGGTGTCTTAGAGGATCATCTGAGCAGTCAGGAGGGGACACTGGCTGTGCTGCTGCAGCAGGCTTTCAGGATCACAGAGGAGGTGGCATCAGGCCTGCAGTCCAGCAAAGGCTCTGTCCAGGTGGAGGCACTTTCCCGCAAGCTGCTGGAGAGTCACATACTGACCATTACACGCGTTGTGAAGCAGCTTAGCATAGACATACAGGTATACAAGTGGGTAGGTGGGGGAGAGCAGTCTTTTCTTTTGTCTCCACCTTTGGTTTCCCGTGCATCCTGAACATGCTTTAATCTACTATTTTCTCTTCACCTCTTTTGATGTTGCAACACACACATACACACACACATACACACTCATGTCCACAAACTCACATTTGATTTGATTACACCTGATAGAATGGTGCAGCGTCTGAGCAAAGCCCAACTGACTCCTCATCATCATCAGCTCATAGTCATCTTATCTGTATAAGCAAAAAATAATAATAATGATGTCCATGGTTAAATAAATGCTCCGTGTTATGTAATAATGTCTGAAAAACAGTAGTCAGAAGAATCACTGCATGGAAATTTGACTCATGAGACAAATTAAGGTTTGGAGTCATCTTTGACCACCCAGAATATCTAGCCACACTTTGATATAGAAACAGAGCATGGAAATGAAATACACAGCTTCATTAGTGCACACCAAATGGGACGTTAATGTGTTCAGAGGGTGTCATTATCTGAAATATTACATGAATGCCTAAGAGCTAATTAATTCTGCAGATGAAGAAGTAATAAGCCAAGCTGTGAAAAAAAAAATTTAAATGAAAGTAACATCAGACAGTTGCTCTTTGCTCTCATAGATAACGTTGTCTCTTTGGTGTTAGATATTACATACATGTGATTTGCCAGTCCTGAAAAATGATTAGTCATGTAAATGTGGTGATGAAATTACTCACAATGGTTCTTAGGCAACAGAGAGAGAATTAATACATGATTATGAATTATTATCCAGAACAGCTTCATAAACATTTTCTACCACATTTTCTCATTTGTATTTTGTTTAACTTAATTGGCTGAGAAAATATTGCCATTCTTTTCAAATAAAGTATACACTGTATATCAAATAGGCTGCTTTTGTTACACGCAGGCATTAGAGAGACAGCTCACCCAGCGGGACTGTGTAACCTCTGGAACAACACGAGCGCTTCAAAGCTTAGAGCAGAAAAACATGGTTGGCATTGGAGACCTGAGAGGAAGAGTGGCCAGGTATGCACACAAACCCGCTGTCTGCACTGAGACACAACCACACAGTGGGTATGAAATACAACAATGCAATGATTGCTGAGTAATGAAAAATGTCCTCCAAAGCATTATTCACCACAATTGCACAGTAATCTGGATCCAGGAGAAGTTTCGTTTTTTGCAACGAGCAGAAAATGCGTTCAATTACTCACCCGAACAACTTTGGTGTAACTTGGAGCAGAGACAAGGACTTTGCTTGGAGTCCTTCGGAAGATATTCAGATCCACTCGCGATCCACGTATATCCATGTAATGGGAGCTGCTGGGGCAAGGATGCAGCGTCTAAATAAG
Organism: Selene dorsalis; assembly: GCA_900303245.1. NCBI lineage: Eukaryota > Metazoa > Chordata > Actinopteri > Carangiformes > Carangidae > Selene > Selene dorsalis. Next base: position 183,611 of record OMNW01014917.1, read on the forward strand.
ACATGATCTGCCGCAAAACTCCTTCATTTCACCAATATGTTGTTATGAATCACCGGCACTATTCTCCCGCGAGCGCGGAGCGGCTTGGAGCGGCTCGGAGTTGTGTTGTTATTGGCATCCGGGTTTTTTTACACTGACCTACGACCTCGGCAGTGACGTCATCGAGGTCGTAGGTAGGTAGGTCGTAGGTCGTAGGTCAAAAGCCCTATTCAACACATAGACTGTATATAAAAAAGGTTCAACAACTCCCATTATATGGATACACGTGGATCGCGAGTGGATCTAAATATCTTCCGGAGTACTCTAAATTACACCAAAGTTGTTCGGGTGAGTAAACGAATGTATTTTATGGTAGAAATAAAATCCAGGTTGCAAAAAACGGAACTTTACCTTTAAGTCTCCTTGCAGATATCCAACTTGTTTTTCTCTCCCTTTAATGAAGTGTAATTGTGGAGGCTGCAACTTGTCTGGCAGCTCTTTACAGTCTCACAACTTCCAAATCCTTCATGGCCTCACCTCTGACAGCCTCACACACACACACACATGCACACAGTTCATTATGTGTTTATTACCACGCTCAAGTATTGAGGTTTGAACACAATCTGATTAGCGCTTGCTATTTTGTGTCTGTGCAGGTCATCCTCATTAGACCAAAATGCTGAGTAGAGTCTGTCATCTTAATGTTCTGATTAACAGCACTTGCATTAGGAATGGTGTTTTTGCCGTGTAGCTACCTGAGCCCAATTATTATGAATATCCCCAGTAATCATTTCAGCCTAATAAAATGTAGTTTGGCGTCAGACAGAAGGTCAAAGACGCTGTGTTATTCTGTGAACTTCTTGTTTCAGAGGGGCAAAGCATCCTGCATGGTGCTGAAGAGGTCAGTGGTGAGAAGGATATTGCCTATTACTCAACAAATACCTGATTAATGGTCCAATATAGCCATTGAAAAACCACACCTGCTCACTCTAATTACCTTTTGTACATTTGCCATAAATAATCAAGTAAGCAACAGATCGGTGGTTGTGGATAAAGTATTGTTCTGTTAAGCCCTTTGTGGAAGCATTTTAATGGTCTACAGGGAAATAACACAACTCTCATATTGGACATTTCAATAATTAACTGCTGAATTTGGTTGATGAGCACATATTTGTTGTACACAAATATTATATTGAGAAACAGTATCCCTGATAGAGACAAGGAAAGACTCTTTGCTGCCTTATTGATGATATCTTCAGGCCACAGGAAGGAAGAAGGTTATGTTGCAATGCTGATAAAGGATCAGCGCATTTCATTTTCAGCACACAAAGTGAAAGGAGGATATGTTAGGAACAAGATGTTACATGAGAGGCTGTAAAGTGCTTTTCCACTATCCCTGGATTGGGTTTGGTGATACTCACGATTTGATTGGTGTTGTATTTTGCCCATTTTTTCTTTAATCTTTACAACTTCATTTACGTTTACAAAACACAATCGTTCGACACATCAATACATGGACAAATTATTTAAATGGAAAGGTTTCAAAATAGCTAAGAAAAAGTGACCAAGTTTCAACAAACCTCTGGTGTGATCCATGTACACTATATTTGACCTCCTCTAGTTTTATGTAACACTGACATCACCCGCTGAATCCATACTTTAATAGTTGGTGCCTTTTTTGCCATCCAATTTAACCAGGTAAGTCGACAGGCAAGACAAATTGCCTGTCTTTGATGACCAGAAAAGCCTCTCTCATTGGACTACACCTAGATTCGCAGTGAAATGGCTGAGTTTTAATGTTACATAGGGATGAAAAACATCAATATATTGAGGAGAGGACCAAAAGCAGGAATGGTGAGACCTAGGACATATGGATGAACGAATGGATTAATAGCCATTTTTTGTTGAAAAATGCAGGCTGTGAAATATTTGTCATATGTGTCAGATTTAGTCCTTTGACAGACAGATTAAGAGTGAATCTGTGAACTGATATCTTGTGGTTTGCCTGTTTTTCCCTCAGTAAACCACTGGCACATTCTTGTGTTTGTTAGTCTTTGTAATGATACATTTTTACTGCTTACCTTCTTCACTGTGGGTGCTTCATTATTCTTCCTCCCAGCACCGGCCAGACTTCTCCTCATCTCTCCTGTCTTCACACCTTTCCTCAACTTCCTCCCACCCCACTATTCTCACCATAGTCTCACCATCCCTCTGTGCTTCTTCACTTATTATCTCAGGTGTGATGCCAGCATTGCCAAGCTGAGTGCTGACATGATTTCTGGAGAGCAGCAGATGATTAGACTGCAGAAGGAGGTGGCAGGGCTCAGGTCAGCTGTGGATGTAAAAGTCAAAGAGCTGGAAGTCAAGGTGAGATATGAGTTGTCATCAGTGTTGACAAAGATGTTTGACAGAACAAATGAGAAGCAGCAGTTTAACTGAAGTAAACAGGATGAACAAAGCAGCTGATCAGCAGTGCCACAAAGAAAATCTTCTTCAAAATATAACAACACAAATAACTCAATAACTATTCAATGGTTTTCTGTCAAATTTGTTCAGACACTGAAGATGAAAATGATCATGTTGGTGATTCTGACATTTCCTCTAGATTGACATTTGTTTTATAGTGACATGTCTTGACAACTATTGGATGGGTTGCTGGGATATTTGGGACAGATGTTTATTATGTACAGATGAAGCCACCTTACTTTGGTAAACAGTCATTTTATAATCTATTGCCACATGGTGAAAGTTTTCATTTATCCCATGAAATAGCTTAACATCTACAGGGTGGACTAACACACATTTGGAATTAATGGTTTCCAGTAGGTATGGGGGGGGATTACATTCATTAAATTGCTGCTTGTGTGAGGGAATATAATCTGACAATATGCACAGGGGATGTGTTTTGCTGTTTATCCTAGAGAGGTTGGCTGGCTGTTTGGCAGGTGATTTAGAGCTTACTACTGCTGAGTGAGAAGAGCCTAAATGGGTAAACTCGGGGGCTCAACCATAGTTACAGCCACTGAAAGAAGGAAATGAGATGTGAAATTAATTCAAGCAAACGGGGATGGCAAGGTTGCTCCATAAATAGTTTTCACTGTCCTTTTGTCCAGTTTTCTTTACACGTTCATTGTTATAAAAATACAAAAACCCTGGATTAGGACATACTGTATGTCACATATTATTATGCTCCACACAAACCTGACCACAACCTCCTCAACACACTCACACACCCATACTGATTCAGCCTGTGCTCAGCTGTGTTGGTGGCATAAGGTGGTAAATCATTGTAATGGTAACGCATTAGCTGTGGTGCAGTGGTCAAGCATGTACCATAAGGATAATTGAAAATGCAGAGGAAGTGGGTCACGGTCCCTGACTGGCTGCAGGAGTGGTGCAGTGGCTTGATCAGCTCTACTCTGCAGAAACTGCAAAGGGTAAGGGTCAGTTAATGGAGCCTGCACCACAAAACACTCCCACATCACATAATGGCATCTGTTGTTTTTTCCTGTCACTAGTTCCGTCACGACCTTGGAAGACTGCAGGCCTCATTGACAGAGCATCTTCAGAGCCAGACAAGATCCATGTCTGATCTGCAGAACCAAGTTAAACAATTAGAAGACATGTAAGGCCATGCATTTAAAAGTCAGCACAACCCACACTTGGATTACTTGTGAAAATACCAAATGAAGAATGTAGTGGTCTAATTATTTTTTACTTTTGCATTCTTCCTTCGTCTCTTTTCATGCAGTGATCTCAATTAAATGAGTGTGTCTCCACAGCAACATGGCAAGCAAGGAATTTGTCACCAGGTGTTAAAAAAAAACAAAAGAAACAGTGAAGACAGCAAAAATATCTTACAGCTGATACTGTGGGAAACAAATTTGGCGTATTTGCTTTTTTAACAAGCCTCGGGACTGATTCTCCTTTTTGCTTTATTCACTCTGTCCAAACCTACATAATAAAGAAAAACAAGTTACTGACTTGTTAACAAATCATATGCCCAAGCTTCTCATTCTAGAGCCATAGAAAACTACTGATACCTGAGGCCCTAACCAAACTAATAAATAATTCTAATTAAAAGCAAATTTGCAAAAAGAAGTGTACATAGCTTTGCCATAGCTGAGACAGAAACTGACACATGAGGAATATATATCTTTTTACTGATATCTTTTTACTGATAATGAAGATCAGTAGGAAACCAGGTCACTCATCATGTGAAAACCGCAAAGTCCAACACATGAAAATAGATGACAAAGCTGCTGAAAAGCCACAATCTGAGTTTCCTGTCATGCCTGCAACTGGTTCATGTTCACAAAGTAGACACAGAAGTCAGAGGGCCTGTTTTTAGCTTTCATTTCACAGAGAGAGCTCTGTAGACTTCCTGTTTGGGGGTATATCTTGTTTGTTTAAAAAAAAAAGAACACAAGAGTTGGATGTCAATGCGTGGGACTAGTCACAGAGTCTGATTTGAAGTTCTGTCCGAGACACTCCTACAGTCCTGACATTTGTCTCAATGGCAGTCTCAACGATCCTTCACATTGAAGAAATTAGAGGAAAGGCAGTTAACTGAGCTTAAGTGTTCTATGTGGAATAAAAAGTGACACTTCAATATTCCCAATGAGATACTTAACTATAATATGATACATCCCACATAAAATTTTACTCAACTTGTTCAAGGTCAAAGTTTACCCCTGAGACGTTTCAACATTTTAACTTGGTGGGCTATGTGATTAATCTCAGCTGAATATAGCTGCAGTATATAAATGGCAACCACAAACAAGAATGGTCTTCAGCAGTTCATGTAGCGTCACGCAGAATCATGCCTCCACTTTTTTCTCACCTTTTTTCCTCCCTGCTAATAGCCAACAGCTAATCAAAATCAAATGATAATGATCACATTTGAAAAGAGCTTACATGAAACCAAATAGAGCCTGAGTAGAGGAGCGGCATTCAGCAGACCTAAATTTACAGCAAACATTACCTACTGAATCCTCAGGAAGATATTAATTAGTTTAGATGCATTTCTAAGACATTCTTAATCTCTTCCAATATACTTAAGTTGTTTGCATCTTCAGAGTTGTCATCCCTTACTGCATTTTCAACTTACAGCTCACTCAGTTCTCTACGTTCTCTTTGCAGGGTGTCATGTGGGCTAAAGGAAGTCAAGGAGCAGACTGAATCACTAAGAAAGTGGACAGAGCAACAGCTCAACAGCTCTATCCACACACATGCACGGTGCAGCCAGCAGCTCCGCTCACTGCTCCAAGACAAAATGGTATAGTGTCTTTCAGTTTAACCCACAGTTAATCCAGAATATGTCATATCTGTGCATTTTAACTCCCTTTACTTGACTGTCTCCAGGTTCTAAAGTGGACAGCTGTTTGGTTTGTGGTGTCTAAATGTGCAGAGATCAGTCACACTTTTTTTTTCACCCAAATTTTTTGTATTGTTTATTCTCTTCTTTGTCATTACACAGTTCTGCTCAGTTTTGCCTTGCGACAGGCATCCTTCTCCTGTTTCATGCACTCTAGAGTTTTAATGGTTTTGAACGTTGTGTTACACTCTCGCACAAGTAATGCGGTTCTATACGTATAACGCAGCAGTTGTTAACAGTTAGTGCCTTCAATCAGGATAAAAAAATGTTCAGGACTTGTCACATACAGTGAGGATTAAAGTACTGATGTTGAGTGCTGTAACTCTGAAATCTTAGTTTTATGTGTGTGTGCTGTTCTGTGTTAAGATAGAAGCAGAGTCTGGATTAGCAGAACAGCTGCACGCTCTGGAAGCCCATGTGGAGCACTTTCAGGCAAATCAGCTGAAACGCTCTGAAACCAAACTCAGTAAAAGAATGACCTCTGTGGAGAACAGCCTCCAGCAGGAGCTGCAGCTGCTCAAACAGGAATATCACAAAGGTGAGGGATCTTTGTGGGTAACTTCCTGTCATCAGTGAGTAAACACATGCATACTACATGTACCTAACCATATATGTCGAAGAAAAACAATCACATGCAAATACTTCACAACAGTCAGAAACAGAGACAGGGCAAAACAGAGAGGGGGGGCGGTTAAATGAGTCATAAATTCAGTGACCTTACTCCTTGACGAATGTGGTTAATTTCTTTTTTCCACAAATGAGCTGCTCAATAAACCAGTTAATCACGATGGTCGATGACTTGGTGACAACATTTTTATGATGCATGAGAACTAAACTACATTTGAATTATGTTGAGAGTAAGAGCAGCAGAGCTCATATACACATGAACACAACCTAATCCACAACTTTTCCAACTGTCATTGTCATGGTTTTGTAAAATAGTTACAATTACTGTATGTGTATTGTTGTATTTTTAAGTAGTTCTGTGTTTTTGTCTGTATTTCTCCTCACATTGGCAGCTGCTTAAATTATTATTTCAGTGAGCAGCACAACTATAGAACCAATCCAGTGACTGATTTATTGAGAGGGACTGGCCTCTAATTGGCCTAAAAACTGGCCATGATCAATTTTGCCAAGGAATACATGTATTGACCCATAAATCTGCAAGAGGCTCATGACAATATAACACTGTACAAACCGTTATATGCTAAAAAAAAAAAAAAAAAATTTAAAGATGTTGCAAAAATCAAATATATGGGTAAATCACAAAAACATCCGAGTCAACCAAAAGAATTAGTGGTGTTGTATTAGTACTGTGTGTATCAAGAATGCACAAAACATGCATACAGCTCATATTCCTAAACTCTGCCTTAAAAGAAGCCCTAAGCCCTCCTGCCGGCATGGTCCTCAAGGACCAGCCATCTGTTTTACCTTTAGTCACAACACAAATAAGTCACTTTATCACTGAGTGTGCAAGTCTTGAGACAGAAAAATGATGGGGAAATTGTTGAATGTCAGGAAGCCAATATATTATTGCACAACCTTTCCGAGGATAGAACTATGAAAGCTCAGTGGCTTATGTATAATTCTTCTGAAAAACCAGAACGTATTAGTTCAGCGCATTTCAGCACTGACTGACCATCAGCATCTGTATTTATCAGTGAGTCAAATACTCCTTCAGCTTCAAGTAAAACACAAGAAACGTGTAAAGAATTAGAGACACAGCAGTCCTTTCAACTAGAGGAAATTGGGTGGATGTGAGCTACAGCTGCTTCATATAGCTACCTCAAAACTAATAATTCATGGGACAAGCCATTGAAGCACACAACCCTCCTACAGCACAACTCTGCATTACGCTGCTGTCGGCATTCATCCCCGTCTCACCACTGTGTATATTGGAAGTTCAATTACCAGGAGCCCTGGCACTAGATCTCAAAACTCCCCCATTCTCTGTCAGTCTCTCTCAATCTCCAATAGACGAACAGAAACTCCCTCAGCGGATAAGAGAAGGGGTAAACTACTCTATGAATCACCATTCAGCCACCGATCTTAGTGCAGAGCAATTCATCCACAGCTATGTTTTAAGTATAGGATGAAAAGATGGAAGGAGACGGTATGAGAGAGGAGAAAAGCAATGCATACTTAATGAATGTCATAAAATATGTGTGGCAGGCCAGGCAAGGAATCAGACAGAGAAGGAGAGATTTATCATCCCACCACTGTGCAAGGAAGTTTATCCCTCCACCTCATGGGGACCACAGCCAATTTTATCACCAGAATACCAGCAGGCTAACATCATTAGACAATGAAATGGAACTAAATAGAAATGTGACAGGTTAGCAAAGGTTACTATACAGCACCAAATGATGCAAGGTTATGAAAACAGTGAAAGATCACAAAGCTAATGTACAGCCACAGGCCAGAAGAAGGACCAATATAATCTCAATCAGGAGAGATTAACCATGCTTCTCTGTTGGACAGGGTTCCTGTCTGTGCACGATGCCATCAAGTCCCTGAGGCAGATAGGTGACATCAAAGCCCGTATTGACAAGGAGATGCTGCAGAAAGATATCAGCCACATCTGCTGCAAGGTGGCAGAGCTCAATGACTCATGACTGAAAAGAAGCTCATTTTACAGTCAATCCTCCCCAGAGCTAAATTCTTCTCAAGGCATGACCATGGATGACAGTGATGATTACTTCCTCTCTAGCTTATCGTTCACATCTTATTCTATGGGCCCATAGCTATGTAGACTTTAGCTGCGTTTGATTTAACCTCTTCATGAGAAAGAAATGATTTTGTCATTCTGAGTACCTTCTATGAGCAATTTGTGATTACTCATCTCAATAAACAAGACTTGGTATAATTTGTGAAATTTAAAACCAAGATTAATTGTCTATGTTTTCATCTCACAGTTAATCCTTTTATATACTTTGAAGCACACAGGATTCAGTTAGACCTGGCTGTTTTTAATTTTATTTAATCTATGAGATTAAATTGTATCTGTTTTAAGACACAACCTGTTTCACTGTTTATACATACATTGTGTTCACATCTGGTTCCTCCAATAACAAATCACCATACTGGTCTTTAGAAGTGAAGAAGCTTTTTGGATGAGAGACAAGGCGTCTGCAAGGATCGATGGAGGTCCAGTTACCTTCAACCATTGCACGTATCTGTTATTGTTGCATACAAGTATGAATTCAAGGGAAAGGAAAACCCTGCCGAAACCCGGGATCGAACCAGGGACCTTTAGATCTTCAGTCTAACGCTCTCCCAACTCCGCTATTTCGGCTTGTGGACGGCCCCTAGGTGCAGATAGGATTCCGATTTGTATTGTATAGCCAGCCTGTGCGTGAACAAAGTGTTCTACATACATCAATGATGTCGCGCAATGCGTGGGATACGATACGCCACTTTATTTGCAGCATGAGGTCTATTTCTGCCACTGAAAATTGGGACGTTTTAATAATCTGCTGAGTCAGAGTTAATAAATCTCTTCAGACACATCGTACAAGACACACAGCTGTGTAGTGTAAACATGACGGTAACAGCGTCGCCATGTTTATCGCAAGGTGTTGCGATCTCAACTTGATGATGCTGCGTCTAAACATGACCTCTGGACTAGAGTGCCTTGAGAGAGAGGCACTCTAGTTGAACCCATAGGCTGCAGCCACGTCTATGTGTGTGGCATTTCAAGTGCTCTTGGGCGCCTCCCCGTGGCCACAGAGGCCCTCAGCAGCCGCTTAGCTGTCTTACGCCTTGAGCAGCCCGTACTCCCCTACATGTGATCGCGCATCCATTCATCATGAAACGACACGTTTCTCACACATCGGCCCACTTGTTCAGCGGCCCGCCATAACCGACTTTAGTGACGTCACCGCCCTGTGGCGTCACAACCCTGTGACGTCACAAGTCTGTGACGCCAGCGGATTTTTACGTGACGTTTCCTTTATGACATCATAAAAGCTATGACGCATCTGACCTCAGCCATATAAGTGTATTTGCCGGATTTCTCAACAGTCTAGCGAACGTCAGACGAAGATACACAGACAAGAATTACACAGGAAAGATTTTCTAAAAGCCACCATGTTTTCCAGACCTATGAGTCAAGGTGATGCCAAAACCAAATCTGATGATTTGGACCAGTATGGCAAACCAGTGGGACCCACATCCTGTGTCATTAGCTGTAGCCCTGATATGGGTGAATGCTATGCGAACATGGACTGGACCACAAAAGCTAATAGTCCCAATGGATTAGCTCCTTTTCTCCCTGGTGTAATATGCATCCATGTCAAGGAAAAGTCCCAAAGTTTGGCCCCGAAGGACCTTGAGAACATTGTGGCTGATTATTCTGCCACTGAAGAGGCCAGCGGAACCGTTCAGCACACAGAAGTCAAGAAGAAATCAAGAATCCCAGAGAAGAGCATGGACTTAAGTGATTCTACTAGCTCCACATCTGACACACTTGAAGAAATCCATATGTGTGTTTCTTTTGTCATTGTGAAACTGCTTACCAAAAGCGGTGTTACAGACATCTGGGGCGGAAAGGATGTAGTCACTTACATTGAGCGGATGGTCCAAAAAATAATGCAGGGACTCGGTGTAGATATACACGGAGCGTACATCAAGGATATCCAGAAGATATGCAAGACTGTCTACAGAAAACTGGTGACCAAGTATGGCGGGAAGCGCAAACTCAGGACTGCGATCATCTCAGGGTTCCCCAAAGTGGAGGAAGCCATCGTCAAACGTGTGCAGGCCTGTATCTCGGACCACTCTGCTGTGTCTGCTGAGAAGAAAAAGAGGGCAAAATCTTGGCGGAAACGAGTCATCTTGGAAAGCGTGCCCGTCACTGTATTAATCATCCTCTGGTGCACCCTTGTGCCTCTCTTACTGTAGACTCCTGACAGTGGCACATTTCACACTGTCCACTGTCAGAAGTTTACACAGGGCCACACAGGGATTCAGTAGCGCCCTGGTCTCCTCAACAACATGACCAGAGCCAGTACTGAACGTTGGCATTGGGTTTTCTCCGGGCTCTCCGGTTTCTCCCACACGTGTACACACAAAAAAAAGTTCCCTATAACTTCCCCAGGAGCTCCTTAGCAGCAGCACCTGCCTCTCTGTCAAGAGTCAGTGCTTTCTCAGATGGTGAGGACACAGCAGATGAGTTTTCAACAAAGCTACATTTCTTTTATCAGTGTGTTTATCTGCCTATAGTGAGATGTTACTGCTCATCTTAGGTCCATCCTTAAAGTTAAGGATGGACCTAAGATAGGCAGTAACATCTCACTACAGGCAGATGAACATACTGATAAAAAAAATGTTACTATGCTATCCGAGGCATAGTAACTTCAAAGGCATGGGTTTTCTCCGGGCTCTCCGGTTTCTCCCACACACACACACACACAAAAAAAAAGTTAAGCATGGACCTAAGATGAGCAGTAACATCTCTCACTATAGGCAGATAAACATACTGTTAAAAGAAATGTAGCTTTGTTGAAAACTCATCTGCTGTGTCCTCACCATCTGAGAAGGCACTGACTCTTGACAGAGAGGCAGGTGCTGTTGCTAAGGAGCTCCTGGGGAAGTTTCATATAGTATTAGTTACTATGCTATCCGAGGCATAGTAACTTCCAAGGCATGGGTTTTCTCCGGGCTCT
>OMNW01014923.1:0-13487 GCA_900303245.1 Selene dorsalis
CCGTGGTGGCAAGTCCGAGGACAAGGAAGTAAGTTTGAGACCTAAACCCTGATTAGTTTTCTCATGAAGATATAATGTAGTGTATGTGACAGGGATGCGGATAGTAACGGTGAACATCTTCTCTTAGTGGGTGCCAGTCACCAAGCTGGGCCGCCTGGTTAAGGACATGAAGATCAAGTCCCTGGAGGAGATCTACCTGTACTCTCTGCCCATCAAGGTAAGCAGTATTTCTGAATGTCCATGAGACTTATGTTACATGACGATGATAATATCAGAGAAGGAAACGGGGATCTGTGGCATACAAGTACAAATTTAACCAGGATGCTCCTGCCTAAAGTTTTAATCGTCGTTATGTATTTATTGCCCTACTTTATACAAAATGTATCATAACATCTAATGACAGCATATATTTAATCCTGTAATGCTTCATGACAATGACAAAGGTTAGATCTATTCAAATGCGAGTACTTTTCAGGACCTTCATTCAATCTGGAGTAATCCTGTACCAAATGTGTTTCTTTCTAAACTGTCATTTAGTAAAATGGCAAAGGAATTATTAATCTGGTAGAAGTTTATAAACAAACAAATGGAAGAGATTAAGACATTTGACAACTCTTCATGCTTTGTTTTCTTATTAGTTATATGAGTAGATTGAAGGTCATAGATTCATGAGCTGAAGTAGACCCGTGTGATGCTTAACTCCTCCTGCCTTTTCCCTGTAGGAGTCTGAGATCATCGACTTCTTCCTGGGTTCTGGTCTGAAGGACGAGGTGCTGAAGATCATGCCTGTCCAGAAGCAGACCAGGGCTGGTCAGCGCACCAGGTTCAAGGTGAGTTTTTTATAAACTCTGTAAGTTTCCTCTGGATACGTAGTGTTATATTTTTGTAATCCTGATGTCTAAATCTAACATTGGTGCTGTTGTCTACAGGCCTTTGTTGCCATTGGTGACTACAACGGTCATGTGGGTCTGGGGGTGAAGTGCTCCAAAGAGGTGGCCACAGCCATCCGTGGAGCCATCATCCTGGCCAAGCTGTCCATTGTCCCTGTCAGGAGAGGTTATTGGGGTAACAAGATCGGTAAGCCCCACACCGTGCCCTGCAAGGTGACCGGTCGCTGCGGCTCTGTCCTGGTGCGTCTTATCCCTGCCCCCCGCGGTACTGGCATCGTGTCCGCCCCCGTGCCCAAGAAACTGCTCATGATGGCCGGTATCGATGACTGCTACACCTCCGCTAGGGGCTGCACTGCCACCCTTGGCAACTTTGGTAAGCAGCTTTTAATTGGTTGTGTTTTCAACTGCTCACTGTCGGGATTCGGTTTGTCTCCTTGCTCTGCTCAGCTTCACCTATACAGTGGTGTAGTTGTCGTTATCAGGAGAGAAAGGAACGAGTATTGTTATGCACGGCAGAATGACCATTTTATTGGTCTCTTCTGTTCCCCTTTTCAGTGCTCTACATCTTTTCTTTTCCAAGCAACATTGCAGCACTAGTATGCACTGGAGCCTCTGTCTATAGCACTGACTCATGGTTTCTTTTTGCTCCTCAGCCAAGGCTACCTTTGACGCCATCTCCAAGACCTACAGCTACCTGACCCCTGATCTCTGGAAGGAGACTGTCTTCACAAAGTCTCCATACCAGGTACAGTACACAGCTTGGACTTTTTTTTAAAAGATTTTATAGTATGTATTACTATTTACAAGTTTGTATAACTGCTTTTTTTTCTTGTTCTCATTGCAGGAGTTCACTGACCATCTGGCCAAGACTCACACCAGGGTGTCTGTGCAGAGGGGACAGGCTGTCCAGGCAGCTAGCACCTAAACTTTTTGTACAGAGAACCGTTGAATAAACGTTCTGAAACAATATGTAATGTGCATTGTCTTCTTTGCATGTGTTGACAGTATAAATAATGTAAATGTCCATGTAAAATCAAAATGAGGTGAATTTGAAACTGACAAATCCATACATCTGTATTGCCGGGACTATTTGTCTGCAATAGCCTAAAACTTCCTGTACAACGACATCAGGATCTAGGTGTAATAGGAATCGGGTTAATAGTTGGGACGGGAATCTGGGAATTTATCTCAAGTGTATTGGCAACACTCAAAGCTAAAGGATTTCACTTAAGCTTGAACTTCTGACTTTGGTGTGATCTGAGGACAAGCAAAAGAAACACTAACGCATGATTTGACATAAATTTTATTTTACAATTAATACACAGGACAGACAGAACTGTTCTTAAGCACTCTGGGCCTGAGCTGCCATCATTCGTTCCTTCTGCTTCATTAGACATTTCCTCCCACTGGCGTACGCCCCAAGGTCTCCATCTGAAGAGGCAAGGTGTAGATTTAAAATATTTATTGGTATTGGCCATTTGAAAAACTACAAAGCCAGCAATGTCTGTCAAACTTTTTTGTTCATAAAATATAAGTGCCATTGCATTTCAAATGTTGGAGTCAATGATTAAATTTTATTTGGTTAAATGACAAAAAAAGAATGCTAAAATGAGGTTAATTGTCTTGGTAATACAGTAACTGCTATTGCAGTACATGGTATTACTGAATGAAACTTAGTAAACAGCAAAAACAAACATGTATAAGCTTCAAACACAACTTACAGCGTGACAGGAAGCTCTTGGTCACCTCGTTGAACTGCTGAATTTCTTTGGCACAGTTTTGCTGGTAGCTGTGTCCCTCTCTCTGCTGGCAGGCCCTCAGACGCTCCTGAATCACCTTCACAATCTCCTGGTCCACTTTACTGAGAAGCAAAGACGATAGCAACAACTATTATTTCTTATTCCTGAAGAAAAAAAAAACACTTTCATCAGGCAGAATACAAGACCACTATTATTCCTGGAGTCATAGATTGATGGCTTCACACATGTTTTGTCTGTTGATCATCTTACAATAAGAAAGACCCTTGATATCCTACATGGCCAAAACCGTGTGGAAACAAGCATTATACCTACAGTATATGTGATTAAACTTAAAGAACACTGGTCGGGCTTCCTGTGCTCGGGAGTATTGTCATGATGTCACAAAATGAGAAGCACACTAAAATGTTGATAAAGCTGAGCTATGGGCTCCACCACAACTAACACAGTGCATGAGTCCCAGTTGTTACCATTACAATACTCATATTCTGGAGCGATATCCTTACCAACAGTGTGCTGCTGCTTCTGCAGCAAAAGGCACTAAAAGTTTACAAGAGTCATACATATTTATTCATGCCTGCCACAGACAGTGATGTCAGTTCTGAAATGTTAGGTTTTATTTCCAGGCTATCAAGGGATGTTCATCATCTCCAACCTAAAACTGGGACTGGTGCTACAGGAGGAGTTCCAGCCAGCATCATCACACCAAACACTGTCACTCCTGCTGCTGTGGTTGCTCATCAGGACATTAAGAATTTGACAAAAAAAAAGAAGACATATTTCATTAGCTGATCAATTCCTACAGATTGTCCTATTTACTTCAATTAATTAAATCATTTGAAAGTCTTCTCATATAATACCAGAGAGTACTGGAGAAGTTAAAACCCAACACTGTGATCTTAGAGGAAATCTTCTCCACGGTTTGCTTTGTGTAAAATTACAATACGATAACGATACAACTAGATTCCAACAAAAAAAGAGTCATGGCCTCAGTAAAGCCGAGTTACTTTGTACAGCTGTGAGTTGTGTGTTGATACACACTACCCGGAGCCTTCAAACCATCCTGGATACAATAATGACTAAATGTGAGTTACTCACTAATCTCTCCTCCACTGCATCTCTGCCTCGTAGTAGCAGAGGTAATCTCCCTGCTGGCACTCAGTCAGGTCCGGGACACGGCGGAACTTCTGGTGGTAGTACACGGCCTTGTTTTTGGACCGGATACTGTCCACAGCATCTGGATGAGGGAAGAGACACGGTGAAGAGCTCCGTTAAACCGGGGCAAGGCGCTGCAGCATGGATACCTAGCACAACACCTCGCTAGCAAAGCATACATAGCTGACGTTAAATATCTGCCTATATTAAACAGAGATGTATAATTTAATTTCCGTGATACTCTGCAACACAACAGCGGCGATATTTCGCCGTTTCATGTCCAAACACAGCTCAGTGTTGATTGTACAATACCCTCCAGGTTCAGTTAGCTGTGTTGTTGTCCTGTTAGCACGGTTAGCTCTGTTAGCTTCAGTTACCTCTAAATGTGGTGACAGGCAGGTCCACGGAGTAATAGAAGAGTTTAGACAGAATCAGGGCCGGGTTTGGCAGCGCAGTCTGTTTGTCCACAGCCGGAGTCTGCCGAGGAGGCTCCGGGTATGCTCCTTTATCATAGTCTGCAGGCATTTTGATATATTTCGACCCACACCGAAGAAATCCTACAATTCGACCTCGACAGCTCTCCTTTCGAGGCGGCGCATGCGCAGTATGCACAACACAAATGGCGAAATAGAGGTCAGTGAATGTAAAACTATATATTTTTTTATATCTTTATTGTATGTCATTCTGGGATTATCACTGGGTACGTATATTTTTTTCTGAACGAGGGGTTTAGTATAAGCCTTACAAATGTACTATTTAAAATGGAGGTTGAAGGGTAAAGGTTACAGGTGGAGATGTTGTACCATTTAGAGGCAGCAGGTGGCGCAAACCTCAAACACTTGTAGTCTCATACATATTACTGGACCTTGACCAGAACCGCTATGCAAAAATGTTTTTTTAAAGCAAATGCAGAGAAACAAAATGAGCAGACTTCTCTGTAGGTGTCAGGGACCTTTTACAAATCTGCATACTGCAGACATTTGTCCCATAATTTGTCCAAGACACTAGTACAGAATCTAAACTTGAACTGTTTTGATAATAGTAATCCAAGAACATGTTAAGTGCCAAAGCTGTAAAAATGTATATAGAAATGTATATGTCTTGAAATCCGAAAATGCAATCCTTTGTTGCTGCATTTGCCTATGTATGAGGAACAGAATGACACCAGATGTGAGATGACAAGTAAAACTGAAGGCATGTGTTTGTTGTGCCTCATGCTGTAATTTGGAGAAAGATACAGAACCCCAAACTGCTGTAGATGGCACAACCCTGTGATATGGATTGATCCTGTTTTAATATATGGGCTAAAATGATGCAACTCTAATATTTTTTTTCTATATTTATGTAGCGAATTAATCAACAATCATAACAAGACATGGTTGATTTAACCCCATGGCTAAACCAAACTGTATCAGTGTGTCGGTTCTAAAACAGATCAACCTTGGCAATGTGAAAATGAAACCTTTCTTCTTCCTTTCTCTCTCCTTTCTTGGTTATATGGTTCCTGTCCACTGGGCCTCCCCACCACCTCAGACCTCAGGCTTTACCCACTCTTCCCTCCTTCCTATCTTCTCCCTTCAGAACTTGGCAGAGATTGCCTTGTTTGAAAGCAAATACGGCTTCTCAACCGGGCCAAACACCAATTTAGAGCTCTTACACTGTGTATCATCTTATGTATGACCCTTACACCAGCACTGGTTCCTCTTCCTTTCTATCCCTAGACCGGACAGTGTGCGGACATGGTCAGTACTCACTGTGTTTTTGGCTTTTTTCTGCTATAAAGGATTCATCTTTATACAGTTTCACCTATTTTCATCTCTTTCACGTAAGCATGTTTGTGTGTTTTATGAGTTTGTTTTGCCATCTGGATTTGTAAGCATAGATGAAGTGTTTGGAAAAGTTGTCTTGAAATGGCCTCCTGTGAGGAGGCCACGTTAAACACTGAAATGGTGACTGCTTTTTTAGCCAGTGTCCCATGCTCTGAGTTTTCTTTATTGTTTTGTCTGGTGTAGATTTCTGATTCACATTAAATGTGACATATAAATCAACACAGAAGATACAAACACATGGCTTGGACAGATTGTTGATGTCCTGTTACACTTTAGGAATCTGATTATGTGAAGAAAATTAGGAAAACAGATAAAAAAGCAAAACAAAACAATAATCACAGAATATTGATGTCCTGATTATAGTTTAGAGGGCTATTAATTTGTCACTGTATTCCAAATGTCATTGAAGGGTGCACATCTGCACACCATGCAACCTGTCACCTACTTCTCCATCTATTTTCGTTGTACACCTGCAGTGTGTTAATGACATCCATGTATGTTGCACAAAAAAATTCAAGCAAAGCTGTTGTTCTGCAACACTTTTGGGGTTGTGTGAATTTTATATTAATAAGTAGTGTCCTTTCCAGTCCCATCGCAAATTCCATGCACCCCGCCACGGGCACTTGGGGTTTCTACCTTGCAAGCGTAGCAAGAGATACAGGGGAAAGGTGCGCACGTGGCCCAAAGATGACCCCAGCAAACCTGTCCACCTCACTGCCTTTCTGGGATATAAGGCCGGCATGACCCACACCCTCAGGGAGATGCACCGCACTGGCCTCAGTATGTATGGCTGGAGTTTAAACGTCATGGATCCATGGGAGGCTTGAGTGATTCTTGTTGTTTGCTTGGTTTATCTGTTGACATGTACACATAGAATCTCCTGTTGAAAAGTTTATCCTTCATTGGGTTTGACTGAAAACCGACATGATCTCAGCAGATGGATATTTTCCATGTTCCCTCCACAGAGCAATCAAAGCGAGAGGAGGTGGAGGCAGTTACCATCATTGAAACTCCACCTGTCATTGTGGTGGGAATTGTGGGTTACATTCATACCATCCGTGGCTTACGCTCCCTTAAAACCATCTTCGCCGAGCATGTGAGTGATGAGTGCAGGCGCAGATTCTACAAAAACTGGTGAGTAGAATTAAAATGAATTTCACATACATTTTAAATTGAACAAACCTGAAATTAGGTCCTAGTGTTTCCGCTACATTACTGCATTACTACTAGTTTTTTACAATGTTTAAATTGTGTCTTTCTGTGTTGTGCTTCAGGTACAAGAGCAAGAAGAAGGCCTTTACCAAATACAGCAAGAAGTGGCAAGATGAGACAGGAAAGAAACAGCTGGACAAGGATTTTGCTATGATGAAGAAATACTGTTCAGTCATCAGAGTTATTGTCCACTCTCAGGTACTCCAAGCATAATCTGGCTTTTAAAGTACAACAAAAGTGGCCTCTTGTCACATCTCTCTTTTTTTTTTTTAAGTATATTTTTGGGCTTTTTGCCTTTATTTGATAGTATAGTTGAGAGAGACAGGAAATGGAAAGGCAGAGAGAGGGGGACTGACATGCAGTAAGGGGCTGACTTTGAATCAGGGCTGGCTCTTATCACATCTTGTTTCCACCTCGTCTTCTTTTGAAACATTCCTGGCAAAAGGGCAGAGGTGTCAGGCTTAGACCACATGCAATGGAAAGAAAAGCCGTCACATCCCAGGCCCCATGGCTGCTGAGATCCAAATAACTCGCTGACCATGATGCAGCACTGGAGTATGCCGTCTCAAATAGCAGTTTAAAAATAAAATTTGAGGCAGAACCTGGCTGTTCACCCAGGCTTTGCCAGGTGAAAACCTTTATGTTGGCAGCAAACAAAATGAAGACGAGCCAAGATGTGAACTGTCAACGCTGTTGCTAAGACCAGTTCTCTGTGGAGATTAGACTGAAGTACTCAAGTGCCTAATGTTATTACTGAGAATTCAAACATGATCTCATGCTGAATAATAAGTGCAATTATTAAAATACACAATACACTGTAGGTAGGAGTACTGGTATATATAATATGTACATTTATATATATTAAACTCAAAGCATGATATTCTCTGTCTATTGAAAACCATAGCTTTTTCTAGGCTTTTACAGTCTTCACAGTTTCTTCTGCTTTTCCAGATGCGACTGCTGCCTATAAAGCAGAAAAAAGCCCACATAATGGAGGTGCAGCTAAATGGAGGAAGCATCTCAGACAAGGTGGACTGGGCAAAGGAGCATCTGGAGCAGGCTGTACCTGTGTCTACTGTGTTCTACCAGGATGAGATGATTGATGTCATCGGTGTCTCCAGGGGTCACGGATTCAAAGGTGGGCAACATGCTGCTGGTTATATTAGTCCAGGGATTTGGAAAAACAAATGTATTCAGATTTATAACTTTCATATGAACCATTTTACTGTTTTTGGCTGATAGGTGTGACCAGCCGCTGGCACACAAAGAAGCTCCCCAGAAAGACTCACAAGGGTCTGAGGAAGGTGGCCTGTATTGGAGCCTGGCATCCCGCCCGTGTGGGCTTCACTATCGCACGTGCTGGTCAGAAGGGTTACCACCACCGTACTGAGATCAACAAGAAGGTTGGCTGGCGGTTAAAAGGCTCATTAAATATCAATGAATTCTCAGAGGCAGCATTATTCTCAGTATATACTACAGGTAGGTTTACCACAACTTTGTGTCCATGCTTGAGGCCCTTTATGTCCACACTTGTGTCCACAGATCTACCGCATTGGTCGGGGTGTCCACATTCAGGATGGAAAGGTTATCCGGAACAATGCCTCTACCAACTATGACACCAGCCAGAAGACTATTACACCCATGGTACTTCCCTGGTTCTGTGACAAAAACCATAGCAAAGCTAATAAATCATTTCTTCATATTTCCAAGCATACGTTCAAATACTGCTTTCAGTGAAGCCTATATTGATAATATATCATTGACAACTTACATTTTTTTCACACAGATTTTAGTAAAGGGCGTATTATAACAATCATAAGATCAGTAATTCCTTTAGCAATTTTGCACAAATGTTTATCAAGGCGGTGTGAAAAACACGGTATTGCTTTCTGTAACCATTAAGTAATGTGATGTCAGCACCACAATGGGTTGCATGGGAAGCAATACATTTCTGCCTGAACAAGCTTTGTTCTCTCCTGTACTCTCCATTGTCTTTCTCCTGGTTATTTACCCTGTAGGGAGGCTTCCCCCACTATGGTGAGGTGAATAATGACTTTGTCATGGTGAAAGGCTGCGTGGTCGGGACTACGAAACGCGTCCTCACTCTCAGAAAGGTACAGTGTGATTTCACAAATCTAATTTTAGATCTGCTGTTCTTTGTTTCTGACTCTGTAATTTGATTGACTCACAAAGTAAAAAAGCTCAGCTACATGTACAGAGTGCGTATATTTGTGTGTCTCTATCCCTCCAAAAGTCTTTGCTCGTGCACACGTCCCGCAAGTCCAAGGAGACGATTGAGCTCAAGTTCATCGACACCACTTCCAAATTTGGGCACGGCCGCTTCCAGACCGCTCAGGAGAAGAGGGCATTTATGGTGAGCGTGAGAAAGGTTTGGTCCACACTCAGGTCTGAATACAAGGAAGTGAGGACAAGAATGGCTTGTGCATTTTACAAGATTAAAGCCAGTATTTACACAAAAGGGGTCAATTTTTCTTTTCTTTCTCTTTTTTCCAGTGTTAACACAATCACTTTTATTTCTCTGTACTATTTTGACCTCAGACTTCTGGTTTACCTGCAGGGCCCACTGAAGAAAGATGTGAAGAAAACACTGCCAGAGCCACTGAGCGAGGACGCCTGAAAAAAAAAGTACTAAATTATCACACAATAATAAAACTGAATTTCAAATACACTGTGTAGTTATTCCAGCAGCGATCTGCGTTGTATGCACACATTTCTGTGCAGTTTAAGATCAACAATTGACAAAGGTTTAAATTTTGGAACAGGTTTTTATTGTTCACTGAGAAATCCATGAGCATATTACAGTTACACTGTTCAGAAATAACATGCATCATGGCAGACTGGCTGAAAAGAAGAGAAAGTTATTATTAGGTTATTATCTTTTTATTTTTCACTTCTTAATTTGTTCAACCTCACAACCTTTCAAAGGATCAGCGGATAAGAAAATTGATTGATGGTGTTCAGTTTTCATCCATTTAAAACAGTGGCCATAAACAACACCTTGTTTTTTGTGCAGTAAAGACAATCTGATCTTCACCTACATCAGCAACAGCATTAAAAAAAGTTCCCTTTTGGAAATCCAGTGGTCCGTGTGCTCACACTGGTGAGCGTGGTGTTAGGTCCGGTTCAATATCATCACAGTAGGGGGCACTGTAGCACCATTGTCAAAGTCTAGAGGTCAATACCATGTCCCATGTGCCCTCAGGAGACATCTATCCCACACTGGTAACAATGAACACGCTCAGGATGAACACTAAGCCGGTACCCAGCTGCAGCTGCCTCACAGTCCATGAAATTCATGGCAATAGCTGCACATTAGCTATTTTTGCATCAGGAAGCATCCCATCTGTAGCTTTAAGGGGCCATTACTCTGACATGTACTCCTGCGACTCCATGGAGGACTGTTGGGATGTGGATTGGATTGAGGAGTGGTGGGATGTAGGTGGATTTTCCAGGCCAGATGTCATCAGGGGCAGATACAGATCATCCATATTGGGCATAACAAATACTTTCTGTTGAGCAGCAATGATTAAGAGTTAGTAAACTGTCCGATGTATGTGACATTATCCAGAACAGACTGATGGACTCACTCACCTGGAACTCGCACTGCAGCTTTTTCTCAATCCACTCAGTGACATGGGTGAAGGTGACCTCCCTCTCGCCCAGCATGGGGCGCACATGAAGGTCTAACCTGGGAGGCACCCGGAAACTGTACCTGAAAGAGAGAGAGTACTAGTGATGAAAGATGCAAATAAATGATTGACAACAAATGCTCAGTTTGTATGGAATCTGTGTATCAACAGTACCATATCCTGTCAGTAGGAGGAGGTGGGATGTTGATGGCCAGAGTACCAGAGAGCTCCAGGACCTCTACACTCAGCATCAGGGGCATGTTGGACACCTCAGCTATCTTCTTCTTGATGTACTCGTTCTCTGTGGCCTTCTGGAAGTATTTGGACTTTGCTATCTTGTCCACAAATCTCAGGATTTTCCTGCTTGTGCTGCCACCAGTGTGCCTGGGATTACAAAAAAAAGGACAAATAAGTATTTACGTGCTGCCAATCCAAAACATGACTGCCACTGGATTGATTTTTTTCAAGTTACTAGTTTACAAACTGTCTGAATTGAAGAATGGACAAACAATGTTGCAATTTATAAAAAAGGTATGCTGATCCCCCATTTTTTTGCTCAACATAAAGGCATAAGGACTAAATTTGCATCCAGGCACCAGCAGTAAGGTTGACCTCTTTAACTTTAACTTTCAAGGATCTTACGGACACAGTTGGTGATGAGTCAGCTGTTACACACCCAAATAAGATCTTATCCTTTTTCAAATGTTACTTCACATGTTTCTGATTCATTTCTGTTAAACATGACCCAAATTGCCAAGACACTCCGTGCTCTGACATAAAATTTCAGCACCTAAACATTTTGGGTTTGACTGACATATTTGCTGAAAGAGCCTCAGCAGTTTTCCTTTTCTTTGTATCTGTAATTCACATTTGGAGAATGTTAATTGTACTTTCTTTTTATGACTATCTTAGATATTATTATACTTGACTTGGGTGAGTGTCTTGTACGCCCGTGTGGGCTGGGCACCTTGTTGGGCAGGACACTATAATAAAATTAATATCATATGATATACATCTTTCCCATCTAAAATCCTTGCCGCAGTTTATTTAAAATGTGATAGCAAACAACAAATGAAGTTTTTAATTTACCCATCAGCTGCTACGACTGTGCTTTTATCTCCAACAGATCCCTGGGGCTCAGATGGAGGGGCTTCCTCTTCATCAGATGAGCCTGCGCTGGATGACTCTTCATCACTATCGGCCAGTATACACAGCCTGGGCTTACAGCTGAAAAACACACCGGTGGTGCCTCTTAATGCAAACTACTACAAAGCTTAGAAAACACACTTATCCTCAGCATGTTCACCTATTGTCTTTATAAATTGAGGAATATTAAAAATTGATGGACCTCACCCCACTTGCTGGGTCTCTGGGACACTGTGAGTCTCGTCCTCTCCTTCTCTACCCAGTTTACACAGGTTCATCTTAGTTTCCAGGGTCATCTGAAGGCAGCCTGTGTACATCACCTCCATTTCCAGCCACAGGCCTTGGAGATGGAGAGAGGGAGTTCAAGCAGAGAAGACAGCTAACAGCTATCAGGTAGCAGGTAATTTTGCAGATTTCTTAAGAAACATTGGTCTAAATGCTAAACACTTTGGTTTGGAGGCTGAGTCAACTTCCTTTGTTGATCTGCTCTGGCACAGTGCTGTTGCATGGGAAACATTAGACCAACAGAGGATAGCTTTGGCATGTTATTGTTGGTTGAGCTTAGTCAAGACTAAGAGGATTGCTAATCGCTTCAGTAGGAGACAATGGAAAGCTTTTAAGGCGGGCATGACGAACTCTGTAATGAAATAAATGAGATCATGGCCTGAGCTGACTGCAGGAATGTGACTGAAAGAGAGATCTGGGTAGACGCTGTCGGCTCAACTTATTTGACCTCATAAAAGAAAACTCATCAGTAAAGCCACAGGCAGGTGTGTGTACGTTACCTCTGCGGTCCAGTGTGGGTTTAGACGTGTTAAGGACCTGAGGAAGACAGGTGCCCATGTCCAGATCAGCCAGAGTCAGCTCATTCATGAAGTATGGCAACTATAATGGGACAAACAGTCTGTTTAATTAGTAGGACAAGCATCTGTAAAACTGACAATTAGATCAGAGAGAGACAGACAGAGAGCCAGCACTGGTAGCTAACTACCTACAAAAGCAAGATAGTGATGGAAGCCTGCAGGAAGTGTGTGAGTGTGAGAAGAAGAGAAGAGAGGGAAAGAGAGACAGGGAGAGCAAGAGATGGTGTGTGTCAAAGAGCAGAGTGGGAAATGAGTAATGGGATGTGGTGCCATCAGTACTACTCCTGCCTTAGGAACCAGAGGCACTGCATTATCAGCTTTCACACACGCACACTCCTGTATGGGCATCACAGTGAGCTCCAGGTAAGTGTGCATATGGAGTGAGGACCACTCTTTCTGCTACACTTAGAGAGAAGTACTTGTAACTTTCCCCACTAGGTGACCCCTTGATTCAATGTCCCACCTCAGATTCTTTGAGAAACAAAGTGAAACAATCAGCATTAAAACACATGACTAGTGAAGTGAGGACTTTTTCATGGGCGCCATTTTGGATTAGTGTATAGCTAGACTTTTTGACTTATGTCACTTTTCAAGTCTTTGAAAAGAAATTAGCCAGAGTTCAAAGCCATGTTAAGTCAAATACAGCAGATGTCGTCGGAAGCGTCGGAACATATCAGTTCCCGGTCCCGGTTCCTATTCCGGTCCCGATCCCGGTTCCGGTTCAGGTCCCGGTTCGGGTTCAGGTTCCGGTTCGGGTCCTGGTTCGGGTTCCGGTCCCGGTTCGGGTTCCGGTTCGGATCCCGGGTCGGGTTCCGGTCCCGGGTCCGATCCCGGTCCCGGTCCCGACCCCGGTTCTGGTTCGGGTTCCGCTCCCGGTTCCGGTTCGGGTCCCGGTTCCGGTTCCGGTCCCGATCCCGGTTCCGGCCCCGGTTCTGGTTCGGGTTCGGGTTCTGGTTCCGGTCCCGATCCCGGTTCCGGTTCGGGT
>OMNW01014924.1:0-12930 GCA_900303245.1 Selene dorsalis
GCCATGAGGGAGTACAAAGTGGTTGTTTTGGGGTCGGGTGGAGTCGGCAAATCTGCACTGACGGTTCAGTTCGTGACGGGCTCCTTCATCGAAAAGTACGACCCCACGATAGAGGATTTTTACAGGAAGGAGATCGAGGTAGACTCGTCCCCGTCCGTGCTGGAGATCCTGGACACGGCGGGGACCGAGCAGTTCGCCTCCATGCGAGACCTGTACATCAAGAACGGGCAGGGCTTTATTTTGGTCTACAGCCTGGTGAACCAGCAGAGCTTCCAGGACATCAAGCCCATGAGAGACCAGATCATCCGGGTGAAGAGGTACGAGAGGGTGCCCATGATCCTGGTGGGAAACAAGGTGGACCTGGAGGGGGAGAGAGAGGTGTCTTCCGGGGAAGGCAAGGCGCTGGCCCAGGACTGGAACTGCCCGTTTATGGAAACTTCAGCCAAAAATAAAGGATCGGTGGACGAACTGTTTGCAGAAATAGTCAGACAGATGAACTACTCAACTGTCCCCAGTGGTGGCGACAAGTGCTGTTCGTGTGTCCTGCTCTGAAAACGAGAACAAAAACGACACAAAACAAAAACATCCGGGCTGTATTTGAGCTTCTCACATGTCCTGCAGGCATTTATTTGGTTGGTTTGTTTATTTGTTTGTTTTCGCAAAAGTATTCTCTCTCCTCACACTGTTGTCTTATTGTTGCACATTTAAACGAAAAATCGACGACGACAACAATCGATTAAGTATAATAAGTAGTCTGGAAAAGTGTTTACATGACAAAGTACTTGAATGTTTTGGGGATTTTTTATAGCTTTGTATATGACACTTCTCTGGAAATGTGCCTCAATGGGAATGTCTTATTGTGAAACCTAAGAGACACGTGTTTTGTTTTGTTTTTCTTTGCTTTTAATTGTTGAGTTGTACTGTTACATCTTCTGGGCTGGGTCCAACTGTCTTGGAGATTGGTGGTGGTGGTGGTCATGGCAATGGGGGTTGTTATTGCCAAATCCCCAAAGCAGAGATGGGATTGGTCACTTTCTGGGCCTTTTTGGGGCTGAAGATGGAGACCTGCAAGTATTTAAAAATCTCTCATTATAGTATCGATCACCACTCAAGCCTTGCACAGGTTACTCAAATCCAATCCCAATTTAGTGCGATCCAACTACTAAGTTACTGTATTTGACGCTGTGGACTGTGGTGGAGTTGTGTAACGCCTACATATTTTGTTTTGGGGTTTGTTTGTTTTTTTTCGAACCCCCTTTCTGGTCTGGTGAAAGTGGATTTATCATGGAGCTTGCACTTAGCTGACGTTGTCCCTCCTTAGTGTGCACAAACAAGGACCTTAGTGCATTGCTGTCGCTGCATGGGGATAATGCCACATGACCCCATGTCAAGTGCCTTCCTAAGAAAACTCCTGTGACTGTGCCAACTGATGAGCCCTACTTCCTCTGCAGTGCGTCTTGATGGCAATCAGAATTTTACAGCAGTTTCAGTATAAACTATCGAGTTTCCTTTGGGTGTCAAGAGTAAGAAGCGCCTCCTCTTTGTTTTTCTGTCAGGAAGCTACGCTTGCAACAGAGCTGCTGTTGCAGGGTCTGGTTCAGGCCGTTTCTCGAGGTACTAGCCCAACAAGAACATTTTGGTTCAGTGAATGGCAAGCCATGTCTGTCTGTATTATCTACATTTTGTTTATTTTCTAAAAAAAAAAATGTGACAGTTTTGACTTACTGTAACTGTAATTCTCCCTTTGGAAAAATCTTCTGCCATCCACCTGTCAGTTTCAAAGACTTGTAATACAAAATGCATTTTACGTAACACTGTGTGCTGTGATTGTCTGTGCTGGTAACGCAAAAGATTTAACCTTAGGAGTACAAGTCTTAGTGCTGAAACAAAGCTTTCTATCAATCAATAGAAAATCAGAAATTCTTGAATTAATACATGAACAAAACCTTTTTCTGGTTTAAGATTAAGTGTGAAGATTGGATGTTTTTATCTTATTAGTAACAAAACTGAATCATCTTGCATTTTGCAACAGCTGGTTGCATAATACAGTTGATTTAAAGCCATCACCATGGGCTCTGGGACATGTGATGCATATTTTTATATGCCTTTGTAAGAAAGTTATCAATTAATCAAGAAGAAAAAAGCAAATGGAAATAATCATGTTCTTAAACTATTAACACTTTTCTCAGTATTTAGATATTTCATCGTAGACTTGGCCTTGAGATGCTATATTTGACATTTGGCCTTCAACAGCTAGTTAGCATCATAAACTAAGTGATCACAGCCTCTGTGGTTCAGCTGAATAAAAGTCATCTCAGTCCAGTTGTTTGGTTAGTGGGTAGGGTTTCCAGTAAGTGTGTTCGGCTCTTCCCGCCGCATGTTTTCAAGGCTGCAGAATGCAGAACAGAGAGGGCTTTTTGTGTCTGCAGCCAAGTTCAATCAGCCATACATACTGTAGACTGGCATTTGGTAAGCTGCTCCTCATACTGGCCAATGAGAGTCTACCACAGAGATTTAAGGTCAGATTACCAAATTCAATGCAAGGACATGCTTTCAGTATTCAAGTACTATGTAAAGACAGTAAGTGCATCAAAGCCCTCTTTGTTTGCACATTGAGAATCTTCAACTTTAAAAGACTTTGCAGTAATACAGATCAAACACTCCATTTAATCGAACTGGAAACAACCTCTCCAGGGTGTTCCATGCGCCCACCCCCCACCCTTAACCCTAATGCTAACAATAACCCCGAAAAACAGGAAATGACACAAAACAGGTTGTGAGGTGAATGTGTCAAACTGATTTAGTTTCTGGTTTTGTGGCAAGTGGTTAAATGTGCAAAAAAAAAGAAAGAGACATTTCTCAACCTTCTGCTTATTATTGGAAAGCACCTGTGACCACTTACCTGTCTAACCTCTCAGATGTTCATTTCAATTATCCTTTGTCCAATAGGTCAGAAAAGATTGCAAAGAAGTATAAAAACTTTGCTTTTTCTTCTTTCCTGCTCCACGGATCTTCTCTCAACTATTCAGATTTATTCTGTGGAACACCTGTGGGTGCCAGACTCCCTGTATATGAAATAGATACCAGCTCCACCTCAACCAGTAACAACAGGAAAATGCTGCTTACGCACCGAAGCATCAGTATTAACAACAAGACTTACTCTAACTCTCACATTGGTTCCAGGTCTGCTGGGCACCAGTCATATGAGTGAATAAGTTTCCACATCTACACTGACATTAATGGTGTGTTACAGATGGAGACTGTAACAGATTTGATTAACAACACTGGGAATAATGGTAACAGTTGGTGGCACCAGGAGTGGCACACCATTGTTTTGGACAAATAACGATAAGATAATGTGAAATGAATAGTTGTGGGGTTTATGCTCACAGCTTTTATAACAGTAAGGAAATACATCAAGTATCATTCAGTTATATTTTGCATTAGTGAAGTGCTCTTGTCCTTGCAAATGCTATCAGGGTTTTGGCCTTTCTTTTCTATAACGGTGTATAAACTTCACGAATATACATATACAATTTTCTCTTCAGAGCTGGGGGTTTGTCTAAACTCAGACACCTTCTGCTTACTATTGCACAAGCCCTGCTGTTCGTCCTGAGTTTTGTAATATGTCTGGAATAGCACAGGCATATCCCAGTTCCACCTGTTTAGTATGAAGCTCCTATGTCTATAATCTGTTGCTACAAAAGCACTTTATGCAAGCAAATTTGTCAACCACACCTCAAATACACGCTTGAAGGAAGGGTGGATGACAGGGCACTTCCTGTGTTGCGGTAACTTCTCGTCAGATCTATGAACTGCAAAAACAGACACACAGTTCCTCTTAACCAAGCAGAAATCAACTGTTTGCACTGACGCACTTTATCTGTCCTCAGGTGCCCATGACACTGGACCTGACCTCAGCCCTGTAATACTAAGAGACCGTTTCTCATTTTCAACCCGAGCAAAACCTCACACACTTACAGAAGTATATCAAAGTAAGGATTAAAACGAAAGAAGATGAGGGAGATAAAAAGAGAAGAAAAGAGGCACAGAGAGAGCACAAGATGAATAGATGTCACTTGTGCATGAAGCGACTCCATGTGATCTGGTTCGTGTAAAGCAGCAGGACCACATGACTCCTGATTTACAGCAGTTGTTAGAACTATGAGCTGTCTGGACAGATCTGTATCTGAGATCATCTAATCTCCCTTTAAAAAAAAACACTGCAATCCTCCAAACACTGCAGACACCTCCTTTAAAACTCCTCCGCTAGAAACCTTTCTTAAAAGGCCTTTATGCCCTTATTATTGTTAAAGCACTGAACCACATTAACTCAGACAACTGTGACAGCTGACAACCCACACACTTAGCCTGACCCCAGCGGTGCAAATGGGTTAAACCCATGAGAAAATGTCATCTGAGAAAGTCCTCTCTCTTTTTAAGTCTTGGTATGTAGCTGTGCTTGACTTTCACAATAAAAATGGATGTTTTTTTGAAGAAAAAAAAAACAACATAACAATTCACATTTACAAGAATACAAAGTAAACTGTATTCTTTATTGACAACGAAACAGCTTCTCTATAGTTTCATCTCAATGACACAGCAGCAGAGTCAGTAAACATATGGAGGGTCAAGCAAAGTTGTTTTACTGCTTCCCTGCCATAGGTCAACTTTAAAGGAATACTTCTTGAGTCTTGTGCTTGACATTTGTCCAATGTTCACAGTTGTGCTAAATCCATCCCTGACTTTGTAGCACCTTTTACCTTTTCTGTCCAGAAGTTGATGAGTGATATCATTAAAAACCATAGAGGAAAATCTCACAGTGCCATTAAGAGTCCAGCTGTTTAAGGAAATGACCCCTATATATTTATGATTTCTCTTACATTGGTTAGTAAGATAAGAGGTTACAAGAAAGATTTACAGCACATGATACGAAACCACACTTCCAAACTCTGAACAATTATGCCAATCACTGAGAGTAAGTGAAACTGTTTGCACATGATTATCCGCAGTGTTATTTTATTTTGAGGGTCTGATTTTTCAAGCAGCATTGCTTTTCTGCCTGCAGGAGTCAGATTGTGTACAAGTGTGGATGAGTCACTCTGGTCTTGGAGGGAAGAGTGAAGAAAAGACCTCACATATCCAGGGACTGAAATAGACTGAACGCTCTGCGTCTGCCTCTCACACTGCACACTGAGTGGGAGGATGCAACAGAGACACAGAGGTGCTCTCAGCTCCCCCACATTAATCCACCATTTTATCAGCCTCTATACTCATACCATGTGAATGACTGATGGATGTACCTGTGCATATATATGTGAACGTGATTCATGTATGTGTTTGTGACTGTGTTTGAGAGGCTCCATGTTACTTAACTAGGAACATATATGCTACAGATCTTAGACTTCCAGATAATTGAGTGACTTTCCCACATCATCTGGCTGCTGTATCCTCTACATCCACAAGAGGGCAGACAGGTATAACACAGAGAGAGATAAGTGTTTGCTCCAATCGACACAGGATCCTGAAGAAATGTATGATAAAACTGTCCCAACTTTACTGTGAATACATCACCATGCTTTTGCTGCATCCTCTGTATGAATTTTGAGGTGTTCTGACAAAACTCTAAGGCATGACCCAGCCAAGGAATGAGCCCCTTGTCCAAATGGGGTTCTCCTCTCTCTCCTCTGTCAAAACACAACAAAAAGATACAGCCCTCCAATCAGTGCTGCAAAACAGCTGAGAAGAATCGACAGCTGTAGTTCCATGTCCGATTTTCTCTGTCTGATTCCTCTGACTGCCACACAGTAGTATGGGTGACACTTAATGGCCTAAAGAGCTACGTTAAATAGCAGATTAAATATTTGTATTTAATTGTTAAACAGGACGCACTAATGATAAAGAGGTTAAACACACAGATTCCAGTATTTTCTTCCAGCATCTTCACATGGAGCCATAACCACCATAACCATATAATTAAATGAACCTCCCATGCCATTATCTAACAAATTATTTTTAGGGTCACATGGACAGTCCTAAATTCACAGCTTTACCTATGTTGAAACATTTGTGAAAACAATAAATTATAGGTGACTAGACTGATATTACTTTAAATAAAATGACTGTGATGATATCATTACACTAATCAATTTATGTTTCCTATCAATTTAGATTGGCATTTTGGCACAGTTAAGATTTCAATCCACTAGTGATAGAAAAAAAAAACCCTCACCACTAGATGGAGATGTTTCTTATTTTGACATATTGACATATTCTGTTCCCTATTCCAGAGTTTTTTTTAATGTCGTAGGTTTCTTGAAATTACACAAGAGAGAGTGAAATGAAGCACAAAATACTTAAAAATACTAAATACTAAAAATATTTATCTAAGTTAATTAAAATACTATTTTCACCAGATTATCAGAGAGCATTTTATAAGGTCATTTAAAAATGGCAACATTTGAGAATTAAGGATGTCCATGCAGTCTGTTTTCTCCTTATATGATGATTTGTCCATTAACAATGGCGACATGTCATGTTTTTGTCAGAGCTTCTGCCTTGTGTCCATCCCTCTTGAGAATAAACATCAAAACAGCTTTGAAACTCTAATGAGCACATGGTATTTGCTTCATGTAATTATGTCCTATCAGTTTCCACTGGTCATGTACCAGTCCCTGACATGAACTGAAAATGAAAGTGGAGAGAAAAAGGGGGGAGTGCTGCAAAGACTCATGACTTATCCTCATGAACAAATCCTCATATGAGGAGAAAAAAGACTGCATGGACATCCTTAATTCTCAAATGTGTTGAGATGATGATGCCAGAAAACCACTTCTAGTTGAACTTCCTCTGATGAGAGAACAGACCAGATGTTCAGACATTAGCTTTGTTTATATTTCTCTGTCCATAGCATTCAGATGACCCGTGGATGTTGCTACTGTTCATTAATACTAAAATCCAGTCATAAAATCCAACAAAGTAAAGCTTCACAAATACCTTGCATTGAAACAGTTTGAGGGAGAAGCTATTACTGAAGTCTGCTCATGTTCAGCCACAACCTACCGTCATGGAGGCTCAAGGTATAGGATTAACTGACCACTCTGGGTTGAGTTGACCCCATCAGATTTTGATGAAACATATTGAGTGTAACTAACTTGCATCATTATTGACTGGTTACACTTATTACAGGAAAATTCTATAAGTGCTACAGACTCAATTGAGCATTACAGTTTTTTTTTTTTAAAGAAAAGTGTCCTCATTACACAAGGCCAGAGTGAGATGCTAAAAATGCTCTGAGGATGCAGGGCCTGTTATGGTCAGTAGGCTACTGGCAAACAGTGACTACCAGAATACTGTTAATGAGGATATTCCATTGAATGTTGCTTTGACAGATTTATCACCTACAGTTGACGATTACTCCAGTAATTTATTTGTACAGATATAGGCTATCTAATAATAATATGATGTTGATTTTTATTAGGCTATCACTATCAATCGACCAATTATTGCTCTAACGTCATTGTACTTGTATGTCATTGCACTATTGCAATTGCAAAAACTATTTAAAAATGCATGTAAAACATAATAAATAAGTACTGAAAAATACAGCAATGTATAATATATTCTTAGTAATATTTATGTTCTGAATCCGACGCAGCACGTTGCAGAAACGTGCCATAAGCACTCACACGGTGGGACCACTGTTACATCATCCCAGAGATTAAGATGTGAACCAAGATGGTTCACATCTTAATACTTCCGCCTTTTTAATACCGGTAAATCCCAATGAAGGTGGGGAACAGTACATGGAAAGATTTGTCAGAAAAGGTCAGTTCAACCTTATGGCAATGACTGGGATTTGTAGCATCAACCGAGTCACGTGACAGCATGAATAATCACTTTGGTGTCGTTGCGAAACAGACGATACGTTCAATGACACGGTAGTAGTATCTTATCACTTTCCACCATCTTTGATTTTGCAAGGGGAGTGGTGCTGCATTAAGAACTCCTCGGATTTATCATAACGCCAAGCTATTTCACCATTGCGGCAGGAAAGGACGCTTGGTATTCACCATTTATGAAATGCCATGATTAACCAGCTTGATATAATACGAAGCACTCTATGATATACAGCTCTCCATCCGCGCCGATGATTTTCTAAGGCTAAGTGCTGAAAGAGGGAGCGCTAAAAAGCATTACTTCTAGGTTGTAGGATCAATTCTTTAATCTAGCTCCACATTCTTTAACTTAAATTTCTATATTCACAAGGTTGTTAAACATTTATCTTTAAGATTCAAAAACTCATTCAAAACAACAGTATTTCCAAGGGAGAAGTTGTATTTACCATTTTCTCGCGGAACGTCAACGCAACAAACTCGTGAGAAACTGCTTACGTCAGACCTGCGCACGGTGGTAGTTACATCACGCAGCCGGCTAGCTACTTCCTCCAGACGGTACGTGGGATCTGTAGCTCCCAAATACTCACAGATTCACCCTCCTCAAGTGATTCAAACAGGGACACCCTCCTCCAACAGGTAAGAATCAAGTGACTTTAATCTACTGTGGTCAAGTGGAGGTTTAATCTGCTTTTAAATCCTCGCTGTGCGTTGTTTTCATATCAGTCATTCTCTGTGAAATGGGCTTCAAGTAAAGTCGCTTCTAAGTATTGTATTTTTTTTTATTTTTTTGTCACAATTGCCGTTACACTGTGTGTGTCTGTACTAAATGCGTAAATTTGTTATTTAGGCCTATGTGTCTCCCCTCTGCCCTTCATGGGTAACCCCTGAGCAGTCCCCTGTGTTAACATTAGCTATTAGCAACGAGCTACAAACCAACCTGAAGAACGAGTTTATACAATATATACATTAGTATTGTAGAAACACACAACTTCGAAGTTTCTCCACCACTAAAATGTAGCTATGCACAGATGCTTTAATACCACTTTCTACACCTGCACCCGACAAAGCTGGCGTGCAAAGTTATACAACGTTCAATTTAAACTTTTAACATCCACTCTCCTTTTTAGTCAAAATGTCCGCCTATGACGAGAATGACTCCAAGTTGATGAGAAAAGTAAAGGAGAATCCATTTGTCCCAGTGGGTGAGTACATTGTGTGCCCTCATTGTTACATCATGTCATGAAAGGACAAATAAGTTGCATGCAATTGCACTCAATGTGAAAATGAACAGAATTGTGTTTGAAAGGATGCTGTTAGTAGAAGCCTAATGTAAATCATTGATAATAATATTATTTTATAGAGGACTTTCCAGAAACTTTGTTAAATTGTACTTTACAGCAGCAGAAATGTAAGATTAGTTACACTAGACCTGGCATTGATTTCTCATGTCTTTTTTCTCCCTGTAGGACTTGGTGGATGCCTTGCCATTGTTGCTTACAGACTGATGAAAATGAAAAGTCGGGGGGACACGAAGATGTCGGTGCACCTGATCCATATGCGTGTAGCTGCTCAAGGCTTTGTGGTTGGAGCCATGACAATTGGTATGTATTCTGGAGTGTCACCTTTTCTGATTGAATCTTCGCTGCATGATTTCAGACTGCATTATTTAATCTGGTGACATTTATCAACTTCTGAATGATTGCATTATGATACAATTTAGTTGTCAGTGATAAAGTTTGAGCTACAACATTTATCTAATCTGTCTTTTAGTAGATATTAGGGGCGTGCCATATTAGGGGTGTCTTGTAATGTTTCCCTCTGTGTCTTTGTTTTTAGGAGTCCTGTATTCAATGTACAAAGATTTCATTGTAAAGCCCAGAGAAGAACAGAAAGCAGCGCAAAATAAGTGAACACAGTTTCCTGCACTATTATTTTATCTCCCTTAATATTACCTCATATTAAGGTGTGTAGGGTGTTTATTTTTACAGATGTGTCAACTTTTGTATGCGTGCAACCTTTCCGCTGCTCTCCTCTACTGTAAATAGCTATAACTTATTGATCACACACAGTATATTCTAAGTAGTATACCAGAGGGTCAAGTTTTCACTTCTGTACTGAGATAGATGTGTATTGATCTTAGTTGTTTTAATATCGGTTATACTTTTGAGTGTTTGCAGTTGGATGGTTTGATATCTGTGCAGACAGATGACATTGCTGAGTGCACTTTTTAGAGCCTCTTATTTGAATGAAGATTGAGTGAAATGTGAGGAATAAAAATGCGTCACACAGAACCATTTGAAAACAGTACGATCAGGCTAAATCTGGACAGACAACCAGTAATGGCAGGTAGCCTGACCATTTTCCTCCTTTGTCTGTATTTTATTGTCTCACTCCAGCTATATTGTTTTATATACTAATTTCGGGATTTTTGCCAAATGAAAAAATCAGTGTGCACCTTAGCCTGTTTTTTCGATGGGCATCTCAATGCATTTTGGCATCTTCAGGAAGGCTTTGACAATACTAGGTTTACAGACAAGGACTAAGCTCCTACATTATTTAAACAACACAAGAGGATTTTGACTGATCATTCCATGAAGCAAATTTAGTGACATAAAAATTTTAACCTGAAAAACAGGTTACTTCTCAACTTCTCAACCAAAACCATAAAGATGTCTTACACAATTTGAAGTTAATTATTTTTCATTTTGTATGCTTTATACAATATGGCATATTTAAAAAATTTTGATCATGATGTCGTAATACACATGGGTCCAATATTTCAGTACAGTAGCTTAACAAGCCCTGACGAGACACGTAAACTGACACCTTCACCTTTGCAGACTACAAAGCAGGTTATTATACAGAATATTATCATATAGCCTACCTTGTGATAAGCTAAGTAGATGCCTTATTAAGTTATACACAAAGTTGAATTTTGAATATTGTGTGAAAATACAAAAGATGTTTTTGAATGTGTTTTTTTTTTCTTCTGGGAATAAATTTGACCAGTCTTGAAATTCAAACTATTTCACAGCATACTGATTATTTTTTTAACCTCTCTGAGTTTGCTTTGTTTTCTTGTACTATACTCTTAAATGCTCATCTGACAGCTTATCAAGCACACCTGCCAGTGTACAAAAATGCAACATTACAAGATCCATGGCAATTGGCTGATTCGGTCATAGCTACTTATACCAAATAAAATGAAATTTAGTCTCGTAAGGCTGCATATTGTTCCATTATCAAATGAAGGAAAGAGCTGTGTCACTGTGACTCTTCAGTTTACGATACGTATTATTCACCACCGAGAGCACAATGGAACCTACTTGAGTTCCAGTCAACATGATGCAACAGCCAAGTATAGGGTTACACCTTGTATCACAGGACAAATGTCATAGTCGATCAAACTGTTTCCAATGTTTGTCCTGTAACACTCCTCACTTCTGGGCATTTTATTCATTTACTACCTTGATTGAATGTACTGTGTAAATATAAAAGGGCGTGTGTTGGAAGACTTATTCAAATCCTTTACTTAAGTACATTAACAACAAAATGCACAAAGTATTCTCTAAAAAATGTGTACTATTTTAAAAACGTGTTTATATTATCCATTGTGGAAAGCTCCCTCTTAAAAGTAATCAGTAAAACTGTAAGCATATAGTGGCCTTTTTGTCATCTGGTGTGAAAGACGGCTATTAAGTTTGCCTTTGCAATAGATGATGCTACACACCCACCAACTTTTATGTTCCCTAAATAAAAGCATTAAGGAGTGTTGAATACTATGTGACAAAGGTTAATTTGATTGAAATTGAGCTGTGATTGATGTTTTCCACCAACATAGATTTTGTGTGCAGTTGGTGCTGCACTATAAACCCTCAACATATTTAACTCTACTTGACTCTGCTGTTATCAGCTCTCACATAAAGTAGCTGCACTGCCCTCTTGCGGGCTTCTGTCGAATTGCAATTTGGAGGAAGGCTGAAGAGACTCCGCGGGTCACACACAGTGGCCTGCCTGACGAGTTACAAAACTGCAACGGCCTGTTCTGTTGGGGTTAAATGTTTTGATTTGTAGTAGGAATAAATTCGAGTTGGTAGAATATTCAAAAAATACGCACGTAGAAATAGAATTAACAGTTATCACAGAAATGTAAGTAAAACCTCGATTTTTTTTATATGGTCAAATAAGTTGATGAAGCTCAAGTAGTTTTACTTTGACTCCATTTACTCCTAGAATGTAATGTTACGTATCCTCGCCAGTAATAAACATGGTAATAAACATGGTAAGTACAGTCAGTACCCTCGAACGTCCCAGCACTAGCGCCTCCCCTGTTCCCGCGAGATCCTGTGAGTCTCTGGAGGGCCGTTGCTATGGACACAGGAGCGTCGCAATCGGTGACAATCCACAAGAAAGGTGCCGCAGGTTACCAGTACAAAACAGTTTCCAGTTTGTTTACAAGGACTGCGCTTGGATAAAGGTGACAGGTAAACTGTTTTCTTTATGCTTTGATTTATTTTATGTAAATACAACTTCAACTATTTAAGGAGTTGCGAGACCAGGGTTAGATTTCTGTATGAGTATTTCCAGTCACTTTCAGTTTCACAAACCTAAACCATATCTCGTCTTTTGCTAGGCATGTTAGTTACCTACTGGATGCTGATGTTGTGTATGGAAGGAGGACTGAAGTCTGTTTCAGCTGTTTTAGGCCCATGACTTTTGCAAACTACAGGCTATCAACGGGGTCACCAATAACAACCCTATATTTAACATCTTTGTACGTACCAAGAGGGACGCCACTCATCTTCATCTTTCTTTTACTTCTCACATGGGATTAGAGGTTATTGAACTAACACCTCCTGGTAAGTGCAGTTGTTGTTTACAAATGTATGCAACCTAGAAGTCCTATAGATTATATAGCAGTATCCCACGCAGTTTTTAGTCATAATATTGATTTCCATTGTCATCTATAAGTTGATTATTTTCACAGGTCATAGATCATGGCACACGATAAAGAGATGAGTG
The DNA here is from genome assembly GCA_900303245.1 of Selene dorsalis. NCBI lineage: Eukaryota > Metazoa > Chordata > Actinopteri > Carangiformes > Carangidae > Selene > Selene dorsalis. The sequence goes on from OMNW01014924.1 coordinate 12,921, forward strand.
ACTTGCGGCT
>OMNW01014925.1:0-24057 GCA_900303245.1 Selene dorsalis
ACACATAAAGATTACAACTGAATGTTTCAAGAACTCTTGGTCATGTCTCGGAGAAATCTACAGTATGTGACCTACAGTTGTGCTCAAAAGTTTACATACCCCGGCAGAATTTTTGCTTTCTTGGCCTTTTTTCAGAGAATATTAATGATAACACAAAAACTTTTTTTCCACTCATGGTCAATGGTTGGGTGAAACCATTTATTGATAAATTTATTGTGTTTTCTATTTTTAAATCATAATGACAACAAAAACATCCAAATAACCCTGATCAAAAGGCCAAGAAAGCAAGAAGTCTGCCAGGGTATGTAAACTTTTGAGCACAACTGTATATCATATCATATCATATCATATCATATCATATCATATCATATCATATCATATCATATCATATCGTATCGTATCATATCATATCATATCTAAAACATTGTGATGACTTCTGGTCTTTAGACATCTGCAGGGTTTGAATCATCTTATTCTTACAATTTTCTAATGTGAACATGAAAGAAATGTAGAACAAAAAATGTAAAAATAAATGTGGAGTGCTTGAGTGTTTTCAGTCTGTGCTGACTTTACTTTGTAAATGACTGACTCTATCCATTTTAATAATAATAATTGCACTTTGAAGACATCTGAAAAATTACACTTTGAATTAAGCCTGACAACCTTTAAACCATTTCCATTTTAAACCCTGATTATTTAGCTGGGAGGTGTCAGAAAAGAATGGACAGACTGCACTCTTACACGGGCCTGATTTACTGAGATCCCAAATACTGTCAACTGAGTTCAAAAATCTGAGACTGCAGAGCATACAGGCTCAACAAAACTGAGCAGATTAAGACTGGAAACACATAGCCTGGCCTAGGAGTCTTGATCTCTGTTGAGACAGCAGATGGCAGGGTCAGAGTTTTGTATCAGCAGCATGAAATCCATCAACCCCACCAGCTTATGTCAATCATGCTTGAAGCTGGTGGTGTAATACTGAGATAGGTGTTTTCTTGGCCCCTTGCCAGTCAATCATGGTTTTAAGACCCCAGGAAATGAATGAACAATCTGGGCTATAATGAGCTAGTTTTGACAACACTGTGTGTGCTTGTGCTGACTCTGTGGGGATGAACCTGTATCCCTCTCCTGCTCGTATAACTGTTATTTTCAGCTCTAGGCTCAAACAGTCTGCATGGTCTCGTCTCGCGTTTTCTCCCTGTTTCACCTGCGCCCGTCTAGCTTTTTAGGGGCCCTATGCCAGATGCTGTCTGGGGACCCCATTTTTGTCAAACTACATTGGAAAGATTCCTAACTCTTCCTAACCCCATAGATGATCCACAAAGATGCAACAATCTATTACCCCTTCAGAAGAAAACTGGTTAGAACAGTGAAAACCTCTATAAGATCAAAATTTAACATCTTAAGTTCACCCACCCAAGCAAGTTAGTGATAGAAAATGATAATGGAAAGTAAACAATGGACATCCAATCTAAAAATCTAAATCTATACACTACTCTAAAAAATGAAACAGATTTAGAGTGTTGGCAGTATGGTGGTGCAGTGGTTAGCACTGTTGCCTCACAGCAAGAGGGTTCTGGGTTTGAACCTGCCAGCTGGCTGGGGCCCCTCTGTGTATGTTCTTGCATGTTCTCCCCATGCATGTGTGGATTCTCTCAGAATACTCTGCAGTACCTCCACAGGCCAAAGACATGAAGCTTAGGTTAATTGGCTCTAAATTGCCCATAGGTGTGAATGGTTGTTTGTCTGTATATGTTAGCCCTGATAGATTGGCGACCTGTCCAGGGTGTCAGCTGAGATAGACTCCAGCTCACCCATGACCCTAGTGAGGATAAGTGGTATAAAAAAATGAATGAGATTAAGGTTTATTTTAAATTCTGAAAATATGGTTCTGAAATATTAAACATACAGTAAACATAACAATTCTCAGAACCAAACCTTAACAATTATAAAATAAATAGATAAAGGAGGCGGCTTGGCTAACGGGGGCCCCCTTGTGGTGCTGGGGCCCTATGCATCTGCATAGTCCCATCTCATCACCGAGGTCTGCAGGGATATGTGAACAGGTGGTACTTAATGTACATTCAATGCGATTGGCTACCAATCAATATCTGTTACATGCTCCTCCCTAGTGCCATGTTTTTACCAGAAACACAAAATCACGAAAGCAGCTTCAGGACGTTTTTAACCACAGTATATTGTTATTGAACACATGAACACATGTACCATTTCATACATTTTCATGGTTACACCCAGCATGATAACACATCATGTCACAAAGTAAAACTGATCTCATGATAAGCTCAGTGAACTTCAGTGGTCTCCCATGTCGCTAGATCTGAATTCAATCAAACACCTTTGTGTGATCAATTCATAGTTATTGTAAAGCACTGGTTGGAGATCACTAGTGAGATGTGTTAAAAAAAAAACAAAACATTAAGTTAAGGATGTGATGTCATGGAGGCATCTGACCCCAAGGGCTTCACTTACCCACCCTGTGTCCAAAGATTTCCATATCTGTCCATTTGGGAATCTACATTTCCAGAAGTTAAATGGAACCCCAACACCTTCACTTAAGTGAGAAAGAGAGCAAGTTGTTGTCAGATGTTACTCAGACTGAAGATTAAAGAGATCACGATTTAGACAGTCCAGATTGCTACGGCCACAACCAAGGTAACACCCTCTATCACCGTTATATCAACATACATAAAAGTGACTATGCCTGATTATTGTTTGCGATATATTTCCTCATCACTTGAGCTATGAGGGTGCAGAGTACTGTCACTTTGAATGTTTATGTTTAACTTTATGTTTTTAATGTAATTGCTTCTTCAACTGCAGAACACTTTGATGCACATACAAAAAGAGGCTGAAATCAGTAGTTTAAAGTTAAGTATTATCATTACATACACAGTATTCATTATTTAATTATATTATGTTTAAGTTTAATTGCTTAGTCATATGTAGACTTTTTTTCATATTGTCCTTTTGGATAAAAAATATGAAATGTCTCCATTTGTCTCCACCATCACTATTATTAAAGCTTCTAACAATGTTTTTTCTCTTTCAGGTTGGCCACTGACTTCAACAGAATGGAAAGAAATGTGACAACTTCAAATGACATCTTACAGATCCAAGGCTTTGACATATCTCCAGAGTTCACATACCCTCTGTTTTTCTTACTGCTGTTTGTTTACTCTTCCCTGCTTTTTTCAAACATTGGAGTGCTTGTACTTATCATCACTGAGAAGAGTTTGCACCAGCCGATGTACATCCTCTTTTGTAACCTGTCTGTCAATGATCTGGTAGGTAACACAGTCCTACTGCCCCAGCTGATGGCTCATATCATTTCAACCGAACGATTCATCACCTACAACCAGTGTGTGATCCAAGCTTTTCACAGCCACACATTCGGCTCAGCTTCACACATGATTCTCATCGTCATGGCAATTGACAGATATGTGGCTATATGTCACCCTTTACGATACAGCTCCATTATGACTACAAAGGCTGTGATCGGCCTGTCAGCGACCGCGTGGGGGGTGTCATTAGTGCTTGTGTCTGTTTTGATTGGTCTTACGGTGAGGTTGTCCCGTTGTAGATCATTTGTACAAAATGCTTATTGTGACAATGCATCACTGTTCAAGCTTTCTTGTGAGGATGTGTCCCTCAACAATATCTATGGACTCTTTTTCACTGTGCTGTTGTTTAGTTGCTCAATCGGAGGCATAGCTGTCACCTACTTTAGAATAGCTCTCATCTGCTGGATCAAGAAAAACAAAGAATTGAATAACAGAGCACTGCAAACATGTGCGAGCCACCTGGTTCTGTATCTAATCATGCTCTGGTCAGGATTTTTAACCATCATACTGCATCGTTTCCCAAATTACCCAGATTTAAGGAAGATTGCATATATTTTATTTCATGTTGTTCCTGCTAATTTAAATCCAGTTATTTATGGAATGCAAACGAGATCATTACGGGATAAAATTATCCAAATATTACAAAGAAATGTGTCTCCGTCCTAATGCCTTCTATCTTTTGCTTGAACCACATAGAGAAATATAAACAAATCATGGCAGACCTGTTCTAAAGCCTGTCTGTATATACAAAGATATTTGTTTTACTTGTAATACGTCACCTTTGTACATATTTTTTTTTTCAGCAAGTGAGATACATTTTGTTTCAGTGCCCTTAAAACAAAGACATGTTTACATTATACAAAGTCATCAAATTTCTGAAATGAATTGGAGTTTCCTATTTCCTACTTTATTAACTTGTTGCTTTTTCGTTGCTCTGTGGAGGTCAAAGACAGAGACAGAGATTTAAGTGAATCATTATATCCCTGCAGTCACTGCAGACTGCAGTCACAAGAATTTAATTTGAAAAATATTTTTGTAATGTCAAATGTTAACACATCAGACAATGAGTCCTAATAACAGATCAATTTATTTTAGAGCACTGTTTACTGTCACTTCTGACTCTGATGACAGGGTTGACCTCATACACAGATTGTTATCTCAATTTATTGTAGTGACTCTAGTTGTTCTAACCTCCCTTACATGTGGCCTTTCTACATACACTGTACAACTGTACAAGAGTGGATTGTGTATACTTTTGAATTCATATGTACCATTGTATTCACAAACAACTGCTGTCCTCATCTTTCCTTGTTGTTTGCTGAAATGAGGGTGTGTTTCCACGTAGTAGGCTACAGATCTTGTGATGAAAGGCCAGCCAGAGGTCTCATCATGTCCAGCGGACTGATTATGGAATCCCTTGCAGCAAATCTATCTGAATGACAATTCTCCACTTCTCTGAATGTGGCAGTGTACATTTTTTCAAATAGTTTTTCATAAGTAATACACCGTTCTGCTGATAAACATTCAGTCTGTTTTCTTCAGATTAAAGAGTTATGGCCCATTTTGCAGCATAAAGACCAGGGATAATACACATCAAGAGAGAAGCAAATGGCTGTGATCCAGGGGATTTAACAGATAATCCATGTGGGTTACACTGAGGCTTGTTCTGATTTCATACACAGAACCCTCCATGGTTGTATATTGACTGTTTCATTAAGTTGTTGATGCAACCAATGTAGTAAAATGTACAATTTTGTATATGGCATTTTTTTTTATTTATTGTTGTTGTTTGTTTGTTTTTAACAGACTTGCATATACAAATCATAAACAATTTATTGTATAGCAATTTTTAATATGTACAAATACAAACTGTACTGGGAATTTCTTCAATGTTACTTATATTTTCTTATATGAGATAGATGAGATAATAATATGGGTGACATATATGGTAACACCAGTTTTAATACAGGGACATATGCTCTATGTCATAAATTACATTTTGTATATGGACAGTACTCCATCACTGTTCCTGAGAGACATCATTTTCACATTTTGGGGACACTGTTCTGATGACAATTGTCTGTCTGCAGTGTTATTTGTTTCATCACCCTTCTTACGAACTACACCAGTAAAACGATTTATTGTTTTGCACATAAGATTGTACATAATTTACTCCTGATTAAAAAAAAAGTGGATTCAAATGCCTCTTGTTTTTGTGAATCCTTTGACCTATTATTTCTGATACAAATACATACATATTGTAAAGAAACTAATCAGAGCATAATTAAAAAAAAAACAAAACACAAAACTGTGGAAATACAAAAGGAAATTGTATTGATTTGACAACAGACTTGCTATTTCATGGCTGGGCTTGATAACTTTCACAGAATGAAAGTTAGGTAAAGCAAGTTGTCAACAACCCATAAACACTTGTCAAAAACTGAATTCTACTTAGGACTGCAGGAGGTGGTGACTTAGTCCCCAGATTGAACTATTGCTAAGAGGTCTGGCAACCTCAATGTTAATGTGTTAATGTAAATTACTGGATAAACCATAGTACTTTATAAATCGTTGACTACCCTTTAATGGCAGGTTAAAACTGTCATTAAATTATTTAAAAAATCCCTGCGGTCAGATGGCTTTGCCCATGATGAGCAGGCTCATGAAAAACACCATTATGAAAAATATCCACATGAAGAAACGATCTAAAACTTTGGCCACCTTCTTCCACTCCCCGGTCCTTTTCTGCGTGGCCCTCTGATCTCTGTAGCAGTTGGCTATATACTCAATGTTACGCAGCAGCTGCCTCTCATTGCTTTGGGTGCAGCAGGAGATCTCTCTGTCCTTTCTCTCTCCCTCACTCACACCTCCCTTCCTGCATCTCCTTTGACCCCCTGAATCCCCACAGTCCATGCTCATGAAAATGTCATTTTTCCAGGTGGTGTAGTAGTTGGTAGGATTCTTCCCAATTGACCCCAACGGACTCATCATCTGATCCATGTCGTCCCTCTCCTCTGTCACTGTCTCTTGTCCTCTCTCCATTTTGAACACACAGTCCTCTCTACATGGCCCTGCCTGACCGTTCATGGTGCAATTGGTGTTCTTTACAGGTGGGGGCTCCTGTTTCTCCGGCTGTGGCGACATGCAGTTTTCCCCAACTTCATAAACAAAGCACATTCTGGCCATGTACTGCAGAATTACTTTCTTGGCCCACTTGGGAACAGGCTTGGCATCTGGACCACAGTGGTGTATGTTCATGATGAAGATGGTCAGGGCAGTGGATGCTGTGATCATGGTCATGGTTGCGATGTAATACTTTCCTGTGGGAGAAAATAAGAAAATAATCAACATTTTGTTACCTACAGTTATCACATGTTTTGGGTTTTCACACTCATATTCTGCTCTTACCAATAAGAGGTACATTCTCAGAGGGTGGCATGATCTCTGCAACCAACAGCTGAAAGACAGTGAGGGCCAGCATCACAGTGACTCCCAACGACACCTTCTCTCCAGAGTCAGCGGGCAAGTAGAAGCCCAGTGGAGCCAGAAAAGAGATCATCACACATGGTATAAGTAAGTTAAAGACATAAAAGGAAGCTCGTCTCTTCAGACTCAGTGTGTAGGTCACGTCTGGGTAAGGGTCAGCACAGCAACCATACAGAATTACGTTCCTCTTAGCTGGCATACCCAGCACTTCCCACTCAACATTTTCCACCAGGTCAGCCAGGTCCGCACTCTCCATGGCATTTAGGATATCCAGCTGGTTACCATTGTAGGTCCAGGAACCATAGGTGAACCTGCATTGTTGAGCGTCGAAGGGGAAGAAAGACACGTCCACTTTGCAAGAACTCTTGGTGATAGCAGGGGAATCCCACATGATCTGGCCATCGTGTCGGATCACCACGTTGGTGTCCATAGGGCCAGTGAAATGATCATCTGCACTGAAAGACAAAGAAAACTTGTCTGGAAACTGAAATTAGAGCAGCTGTGTTCACATTCATACCATAAGCTAATAGATATACATAGAAGTTTAAAAACCCAGGAGCAGGTGGAGAGTGTTTAGAGAGAGAAACTTGATCAGGATACCAAGGCACAAGTACAACTGAGAGAAGAGTCAACTGATTTTGAAGAGTTGAACTCATTCCTCAGTGTGTTGTCTGCATTTTATACCCTTACAGTAATGCAAAACGTTTGTGTTTTCATGTGGTCAGCCTATACGCTACCTGTTGATGGGTGATGATAATCAATGTGATGTCATCAGAGGCATCACTCAGACTTTAAAGCATGTTCGTTGACTCTACTCCTCCCTATTCCTCCTTCCTCTTAGTCAGGAAAGTGGGGCCTCCGATTTTAAGGTTAAATTGTAGTTATTATAGCTTTCAATGTCCGTTGTATCACTGCAGTAGTTACATTACTGGTGTATAAAGAGCAGACAGAGGTCTGGACACTCCCATGAATAATAGCTTCAAAGACTGTTCAGCTTGTGCCTCATATACTGATCAAAAAGAGCCACAGTAAGATAATAACTGAATGATTAACCCAACACCATTCCGACCTACTTGTTATATAGGACTATATCAGGTCTCCATACATAACTACTAGGTATACGGATGGTATCGAGTCCATCATAATCATCTTTATTCCATTTGAGGTGTGCATCAACCCACACTTGCCGTATCCATAAATATGCAGTCAAAATTTGGTTTCGCTCATCCTGTAAAACATTGAAATTTATACATATTAAAAAACAAATATTAGAGAAACATATTAGAGGTAAACAGTAATATGATGACACATCAAATTAGCATTACTGATGTAATGCTCCTGTGTGGGTATCAGCACTAGGACTGAAACTAACATAATGAATCTGCCAGTAATGTTTTTGATTGATTGATTCATTTTCCATAGAATTTCAAAAATTGTGAAAAACAACAACAAGAAAACAATCACAATCTCCTCAGACCTCAAGATAACAACCTCAAGAAACCAAAACTGTTATCGAGGAAGTTGAAACCTGGGAAAGTGTCGAAAACACACTTTTTCCACTTTTTTTTTAAAATTTATTCAGATGACACCAAAACTATGAACCAATTCTGAAAATCACAGACTATGTGTACTGGCTAATCAACTGATCCACCAGTTTCTTCTAGTCCGTTGTGGACAGCTCATCTTTAGACATAAAATCTTGTGTACACTGGTGTTTTACCATGTCGATAATTTGTGACAGTGTAACCTGCAGGGTCACATTCAGGATGGTGTTGGTGTCCTCCACAGGCCTCAATGCACTAGTATAGTTGGTGAATAAATCATTCAGCAGCTTCTGAGCATATTTCCCATGAGCACACCAGCAGGCTAAGACAGGGAGAGAAACAGTTTACAGCCAGTGACAATATTAAGTATTTTAGGACATTCTGATTGGACCATTTTTCGTGAGTCGGTTTTCTGGCCAGGGTCGTTCAGTGCTGAGAAGGCTAAAGGTGAGAAGAAAGAGAGTGCATGAGGGGTAATGTGGCAGCATGACAGATGGTGGAAGGGGGCAAAGGGGATGTTAGGGTTAGATTGCCCTTCTCTAAAGCTCTAGAAAGAGATCAGGCAAATCTGACATGATGTACCAGCAGCAACTTTCTGTATTCAGCCTGTGTATGTGTTGATTGAACACTTAATCCTCTGGACACACAGCATGTGAAAATCAAAATGAGCCTAAAAGTGAAGTTTAAACATTCACATCCTGGGAAAAGAAAATTAGATTTTTTATTTTTTTTTTGACAAAAGGACATTAAAACATATTGTATACAAACATTATAATTTGTGGACATTATTCATGGAATTTCTACACACATACTTTTAAATTAACAAATTTAAATTAAATTAACAAGATGACAGCAGATATCTGAATACTTTTAAAAAATAGCAACAATATAGTGCATATCTTCTAACTGGGGCTTTTTTCTAATGTCAGCCTTGGATTTGGGTGAGCCAGATGTTAACCCTGAGCTGGATACAAAGAAGGTCTATGGGATTATGATGATGGCAAAATCCCTGAACAACTGGCTGCAAGTTTGCAGATTGTATCATCTTTTACGGAAGAGGAAGGAAAATCTGAGGAGACATGATGAATATAAATGTAAAAAAAAACGGTGATATGAATATAAAATGAGATGAGAAGGAGAATTCTGCAAACTTTCTGTACATTATCCTTCATCGTCGATATCCAGTACGAGTCCGTATTTTAACCTCGGGTAAAATGGATGTCAACTTACGTGGAAAAATACTGACACACAGAAGAAACCGAAAAAAAGTTTGGATTCTCCGACGTTTCATTTTTGCTGAAACAAGTTACCTCGATCCAAAGACCATGTGAGCTACTCTGTACCAAACACGTTTACAGGAAAAAAAAAAAGCTGAAAAATACCAAAGGGAAAAAGAAACAGTAAAAGCTGACTGATGGTGAATTCAGCGGTGATCAGTCATGCGTTTGAGATCCAGCCTCGTCCTGCACAAATGCACAGACGAACGTGGGAAGAGAAAAGAGAGGCGGGGCAGCGGATGGACAGCAGGGACAAGACCTCATTTATCCAGCTACATGTTAACCCCAAACACACGCTGAACATGTAAACCGCTGTCACACACAACACATGTTTATGGAAGGAAATAAATGATGATGAAGTAGATGTTTGACTGCTGTAGTTCAGCACCACGGAGAGCTCTCAGCTCCGTCCTCTGACTACAGCCAGGCTCAGCTGCCTGCGCCGTTACTCGTTACGCTAAGTAACGTTGTAACGTTTTACTTCGCATGTGCTCTCAGCATCATTTTGACGTACAGTCGTGGCAGCCTCATCGCTCTCCTCCGCTTTCTTTCTCTTCCGGGTGCTGCTGTTCCACACTTAGCTGCTACAGCCGAGGCTCAACGCTGCATCCGCAGGGCTGCAAACATCTGCTGGGACGATCTGACCGCAATCTAACGGATGCCAACATGTCGCAAGACTTTAAATTAGCTGGGTGATGATCCCCAGCTTAAAAGAACCCTGCTCATGATTCAGCTGCGTGCTGGAGCCTGATGTAGGCTAATGAATGTTATCGTGACGGCGTTACGTTATTGACAAGCCAACTGCGTGTCTTATTCAGCCTATAAACAACAGACAGATTTCAGGTAGGTCGAGTTCGTTTTTCAGACATCAAGTGTTCAGTCAATGCATGTCCTAGATAAGCGCATGGTAAATATAAACTGTCCAACATGACATGTCCACTACTTTCCAAATTCACCTCAGGAGCAGGCTACTGATTCCTGTTAAAGCCATTAATGCTTAGACTGTGTTCAAGATGGTTTCATGTCAGACCTTCTCTGTGTTTAAAAGAAACACCTGCTCTACATTTCAGACCAAGATGCTACAAGGATCCAATATTTTGGGGCATGAGAGGCCCCTCGTCATCAGGATATCATTCTCAACCTGTATCATCATCACTGTATGCCTACCACTGCTTGGACTGATAGCTTGTGTCTTCATATCCTCTGTTTTTCATTTTGAGGACTCCACTGGTACACATTGCCAGGTAATGTTCATCTTTTGCAAATGTAACCAACTCACCACATGTTGTAGTTTAATGATAAAAAATATGTTTTTCTCCTCTTGTTCTTGTCTCCTGTCACCAGTTGATTTGATTTCAACCCTAAACAATTATTTTGGCACTAAACTCAATCTTTTCTGTGTCTATAGGTTTCTAACTACCTGCCATCCATCAGTGCCTCAATAAGCCTTAGTCCTGAGTGCCACATATGGCGGTTCTGCATCGGACTGCACTCAGCACCGAGGTTCCTGGTGGCGTTCGTCTACTTCAAATTTTACAAGACACGATTTGCCTCGAAGTTCCCCGAAAGTTCACTCAGCTGCTTGAACCTGGGCTTTTCTATTTCTGAAAACCTTGGCCTGTTACTCCTTACTTATGTATCATCCAGTGAGACATACTGTGAGTAATCCATATCTTGACATCATTATGCCTTTTATAAAAGGATTTTAAGTTACACCATGTGCGTGTATATATTTTTTCTCCTTAGTTGTACATAAGGAAGGCTTTGTCCTGTTCATCATCAGCTCTCTCATCTACATGCTGATAACCTGCCGTTTGTGGAAGGCCATTAAAAAGTATTCACTGAGCCCTGAGGTGAGATAATTGCACACTGTGAATTAAAATTTCTCACATCATTCACAGTTTTCTATCTGAGTCAGTGATTGTTGTTTATTTTTTTGACTCCCGTACAGGATGCCAAGTCTCATAAATGGAAAGTGCGATTTTTACTTCTTAACATATCCTTCCTTGCTTTTGCTGGATTCTTTTATTGGAAACACAACATGTACTGTGAATCAGGGAGTAAGTATTGGATCAGTTTGAAAAGGTTGTTGGAACAGTACATTTTGAGGAATGTTTGCAGTAATGTCAACTATAGCAAAAAAAAATACTGACCAAAACATAGATATCTATTCTGAATCACTGTTTGTCCTTTTCACAGGTTATACACTTTTTGCCTTGTTTGAGTATCTTGTTGTCTTCTCCAACATGGCCTTCCATCTTACAGCTGTGTGGGACTTTAAAAGCCGGGAGGTCATGGTCATCTCATCCTCCGAAGATAAAACCTTCTGACTAGAAACTCCAGGATCAAGTGCTAAATATACAACCTCTCAACCACCCGATGATAACAGCCTTGATCCTGCTCAAGAGGAAGAGTGGGATGAAGGCCTTTTTCATATATTTCCATGATGGTGGTCTCAAATCCTTTGGAGGTGTAGATGTCAGACAAGGACAAACAATATAGATAGACAAGCACACATGCTTTGGTGTTATTCATTGATGTCTTCACCTACATACAGTAGGACATGTAATGTACAATTTCAACTTTTGTATCATGTGCAGTGTGGTTATACTAATGTTTGCCAAAGTAAAGTAATAGTTATTTCAAATATACTTGGTTTTAATTTTGAAAAACTAATGAGAAAAGTCTGAAATGTGCTTAGTAAAGAGTGAAAAAGGAGAATCAGGGAGTTCCTCAAGAAGATTTGAATCTCAGATGTAAGTGTCGACACACAGAAACAATGTTTTTTATACTGTACACAACATTTACATTTCCTCAGAAAATCCACCACATAGAATAACTGCAGTGTAATATTCTAAATGCATTATTGAGACAACTATTAAGTCCATGCTATTAGCTGCGCTTAGATTAAAATGTTTATCCATGTTTCCGCAATATCAAAGCTTTATTCAAAATTAAAAATGTGGGCTCTCTATATGGCCTTAAGGGCGTGTTATTAAACTATAGCAAGTATTTTGATGACAGACTGCTTATGCCAATGCCACTGGATAAAAACCCACACATTTAGGGATGCTAAAAACTGGTATGCCTTCCCATTTTGGTAGAGCACGTTATAAAATCCAATCCAATCCAATAAATTCAACTGAGTTCTAACATGATTACATGCCCACACACACCCACACATACAGTACAGACTGGCGTGACAAATTATTAGGTATGCTTGTACAATATCAAACAGTTATTACAGCATTTACTCAGTGAAATTATTTGCACCGCAGCCGCTTATAATGCTCTGTTTTTGTTACTGTGTAAAGGAGGGGAGTATGGTACGTGCACAAACACAAAGCACTGTATTGTGCCATTAATAGTTTCAATAGCACTTGAAGCATATAGTGTATGAACTACACCTCATGATACATGGTTACACTGTATGTTGTTTTATATACCACTATACAGGATCCCCATCCATATCCAATAATAATAATATATGGATATAAGTGTCACAGAACCACAGTACTCTGAGGGTCCTTCATCATCAAATCCAGTTTTGATGATGCAACTTCTGGCTAAGCACTAGCAATAAATCTCATTAGGAAGCAAGACAAATCGTACTTATCTACAACCGAAGAAGATTTTTTGAAAAAAATAAAATACAGAAAACTGTATTCAGAAATCCATGGAGCACAGATGCTCAACACAGTTGTTATGATAATTAAGATCCAAGATCCACGTTTTATATGAATGAATCCAAAATAATTGATTATTTTGGATTCATTCATATAAAACGTGTCACTTGGTCTGAAAACATCAGGACAGTGCGGCTGTAGTACAAACAATGATAATATGACTGGGTCTGTCATGTACCTAATTAGTTGTAGATCCAAAATGAGCTTCCCGCATCCTTTTAGTGTCATGTGAATTTTCCACCATAGAATTTCTTATCCTTAAAATGTTTAACTATGTATGTATGAATACACTGTTCACTGACTCTGTAAAAGCATATTAACAGTGTATAATAACAGATAAGAAATGGCGTAATGTCACTTGGTGTGATTGTTTCAACTGACCACTAGATGGCACACTTCAGCAATTCGTTTCAACGTGCTATCCGGTTTACACCCCCCCAGACGGTAGGGGGCGAAACTTGTTGTCGGTCACCGGTGGCTCGGCGCTGCAGAAGAAGACGAGGCCCAGCGTCTATCCACATTCTGCGGCTTTTTCGGTTCAGTCGCTCGGTCGCGGGGAAAGAGACCGACACATTTTTTTTTTAAGAGGAGGTGGAGTTCGCTGTGCTTCAACTCCGGGAACCAGACATCTGCTGCAATGTTGACACAGAGCTGAAACTACATATCTGGTGCCTCTGATACATGACAGGTTAACTTTTAAATTTTCTTGATTTTCAGTAGAAAAATAATAACAATACCATTTAGCCTAGCTAAAACTACAATCGCTTATATTAACGTCCCTTGTCTGACTTGCGGTTAGCTAAACGTCAACGGTGGCTAACATGCGTCTGTAGAAAATACAAGTCGACACCGTAAAAAAAGTGACCGCAATAACACGAAGGAGTTCGTATGAATGTTTTCTGAGGATGGCTCTTTAATGTCACCCCCTCCCTTTGTTTTGATATTTTTACTTAATTTCCCAGTTAGCCGAGATGGTTAGCTAGCTAGCCGTGATTGTCAGACACCATCAGACGCAGATAAACCGGCTGATGTTACTTTTCATAATCTTGTTATGTTTCTCCCTGACGTGACATATGCTTGCTGCTAAGAAACCCAGAGCACGGCTCGGATTAGTCGGTAAAATAAGGTTTAAATGATCCTTCAGCTTAAAACCAGGCAGTTGCAAGCTAACTCCTGTGGACGTTGATTCATTCAGGAAGAAGAGGCAGCCTGGAGAAGTGATAGCATGTGTCTGCAGTTGCTGCAGGGGATCTTTATGTAACTAACCGTGTTTCTTGATCTCTTGACTAAGATGGCAAATATTCAGTGAGACACGGCAGCTACGTTATTATTAAAAAAATGTCGTTTAATTGATCAACCGTTATAGAAACACCGTGATCTCGCTGTGGCAAAATGGTCAAAATATGTAAGGGAATTTTCTCTCCTCTTTCCAGCATACCCCAGTCATGGAGTTCAATAAATTTGTGACCTTGTGGATATTTTGCTTATGCCTCGTTGGAGAAAGTTGGACCGACAAAACAAGTCCACCCACACCGGACAGTCAGGTTGTTGAAAACGGGGTGTCAGGTGAGTAAAGCTGTCGTAGCTTTTTTTTGTTGTTACTTTTTAAAAGTGTATTTTTATTCATCTGTCAAACCGACGCGTTATGGAGTCGAGTATTACTGTTGGTGCCACATCTTTGTGATTGTGCAGGCACTAAATGTAGCCACACTGAGAATAGGCCGGCTGGCATTCAACATTAAGCCCTCCAACTAAGATCAAGCCATGTGTGTTAAAAAATATGGCCCTAAGAATGCACATTACTCTAGAGGATTAAATAATGAGCTAACATAGACACTAATCTTTTGGCTTAGCTCTTATAATGTGTGTCACCAAAACTTGTACAAGATTTATGTTCCCATTGTAAGGCCAGTGTAGGCCTGTTGTAATAGTGTATCCCCTCCACGGCTGAACTTAACACAGGCATGCTTTTTTAAAACTAAGTTTTAGTTTTCTCAGGTTTCTAAGGCACTAAAGCCTTGACGTTAAAGGGTTGAACAAGATCCTTCTATACAAATATTATCATTGTACTTTATCACTGTGATAATCTTTTGCATCAATCCATGAATTTATTTCATATGAATTGGGACAATTGTTCATGAGTCGAGCATTTCTTGAGCTTCCAAACTGTAAACTATATAACATTGAATCTATCTGGGGGAGTTTAGACTTACTATGACTAAGATTAACACTTCGTTATATTTAACATCATGTCACTCGCTGTAGTTTTAGCAACGACAGGGCAAACACCCAGTGCTGCAAACTTGCTTGATTATGATCTATTGCTGGTTCTGCTGTGTAGTTAAACAGGAACTGCTGAGGTATTGTTAGAGTTTCACACACACATTTTGCACTAGAAGCAATTTCTCTAAAGCATGTTGCAACAGTCCAAAGAGGCCACAGTGTGGTGAAGAACCTAACCTCTGTTTCAAAGTTTTACTGATGTTTTGAATGGCAACAGGACATCGTAGCTGCTGCAGTTATGAACTGGCAAAGTTGAGGAGTGTGTTCTTCATCTACACACAGGCACACAGAATGAGTTGCGTAACTTTCGCTCTTAAATAAAGCAGGCTGACTGGTATGTAAATACCTTATCTTGTGTCTCTGGTGGTTTGCAAGCCAAATGAGAGAGGGCCAGGTTGAGTGTATGAGAGTGTTGCAGGTGGCAGGTTCTTACTAGGGTAACTGTCATTCTTTGTTTAACATGGTGGATGAGAGTGTGTGCGAGCGCCTGATTACCTTTTTGGTATGTGGCTGTGCAGGTTCTCTGACGCTAAAGTGCTGAGTGAGTAGTGTGGCTCAAAAATTAACTTCACACAATGCGGAAGTTCAGGTTCTGCATCCTTCCATCCTAGTTCTGGTTTGGTCATACAACACCATTCACAGGACTAAGATACAGTAATTATTGCAGAGATTAATCTGAGATTTGTTTAACCTTCTGCTTCATTTTACTGACTGCTAAATTAATCTATGATAACATGTTGGTCTGGGAATAGGAAAAAAAAAAAGGATTGATATGACGAGTTGATCTGTGGGAGGGGAATCATTTTGTAAATGCCAGAACAATACAAACCACCCGCTGGAAACTGATAAAATACTATTGTGTGGGAGATATGTAATTAATGATACTATATCAGATGAGATATGTGAACCTGTGCTCGACCATTATTGTTGTGAGGATAATTCAGGCATGTGAAAAGCAAAGTCTGCTGTGTTTAACCACAATGTATTCATCGACAAGCAAAGCAGAAAAAAGTAGCATTTTATACAGCCTTGTTGTTGTTGTGATCAGAAACAGTCTGTCCATTATTTCATGTTATGGCTCGCCACGCTTACATCCGGTTAGGAAGTGCAAACCATCCCCTCATGTTTCAGAGCAAAGCCAGCCTCCCCCTTAACTGTTGTCTTCACCTTCTCCTTTTGTGGGTATGATGCAATGAAATGCACAATAAAGCAGGCTGTGTTTGACATGCCTCTTTAAATAACTTTATCCAGCCAGGAAAAGGTCGCCATAGCATCCTGGCTAAGACAGTAGCAGCACATTGAACACCAACTTTACATGTATCAAATAGAAGATGTGCCAGGGGATTAGTAAGCTCAGTTCAGCTACACTGCTTTGACAGTTACATTGACTGTTAACAATTCCAGGTAGCCAACCATGCCCTTTAATACAGCTCCTGCCAGTTTGTACAATACAAGCCAAAGAAAGTTTCCTCTCAGTGGGAGTGGTGACATTATCTCTGATCTGTGGCAGAGGATTTGTTATCCGTCAGGAAGGGGAGAGAACACACGGGGCAGACAGGGTGCACTAGAAAAATTCCAGGCTGCTTAATTACATCATTATTTATCAGAGAAACATCCATTTCTTCAGTTTTATCTACGATTTGCTGTTGAGTCCTGCACATCGGTATTCTTCATGATACTGAGTATCATATTAAATACTGAATATGGTTAAATGTTAACAATACTGATACTAATAATTAGGTTTTCTATCATAAAACAGGACTATGTAATTTAGATTGATGATAGATTGCAAAATCTAATTCACCTTGGACCGTGCCTTGTTTTTGTCTACATAGTAAGTCTGGCAGTCATGGTATCTAGCATCTTGGTACCATCCCCACTTTGAGTGAATGGCCTCATATAAACAAGGCTTTGTTTGCAGCCCTGGGATTTTTCAGTTCAGTTATCTTTGCAAGAGAGAGAGAAGCAGATTGAGGGCAATCCAGTGGGCAACTTTGTATCTTGACTTTTCTGCTGAAGAGTTATTGTGGTAATGCAGTGACATGAGTGCTTGAGCTTTTTTCAAGTTGTTTTGTAAATAGATTAATTGTGAAATCCTCTTCAAGTTGTAGTAGTACTTGACACAGTATTAGTGGCTGTTGTTGTTGAAGTAGTGACAGTATTTTGTCATTAGACTATCTGTAACAGAGCATTATCTGATTAAACCGTTTCCCAAATTGGAATGCAAACATAGAAACCTTTATCACACATTAATTAATGTGAATAATATGTGAATAATTCCAATAACTCTGTTTTGACCCAGGAGTTTCAAAGTTGCCTTAACACCTTCTTGGTATGATTGTTTCTCCACCAGATTTTTGTCGCATCGATGAACCACTGTGCAAGGATGAGAATGGCATTCTCAGCTTTGAGGCTATCCGTAGTATCCACAAGCAGATGGATGATGATGCAAACGGCAATGTAGACGTGGTAGAGACAGACGGCGTAAGTATCAGTCCAAAAAATTCAACACATCACAAGAACCGGTGCTCTGTTGGAGGAGTGTTTTGATTTATACATTTTAAAGGGATAGTTCGGGTTTTTTGACTTGAAGTTGTATGACATTACCAATAGCAGTGTAGTGCATCAACAGTGACTTTCCCCCCGGTGCGTCCCGTGAGCGGAGTTCTGGCCAGGTTTCGGTGTTGGAGAAAGTAGTTCCGGCTAGTTGCTGGGGTCACAAAAATAAAGCGTTTTGCTTCTCCAGACAATATGCGTTCAAAAGAGTAATACATTTGCACCACAAAACCGTTGTCCACGAAAAAGTCAGACCTCACAATCGCTCGGCGCTATTTTCTCTCCTTTCGTATCACTGCGCGCTGCCGCCTGTCAACTGCTGCGCACCTTTCCGTCAGCTGTCACACCACACCAAAACAAGCAGCATCATCACTGCAGCCGTCTCTGCTTTTAGAAGACGCACTTGGCATGCAAATATCCCGAAGGCAAAGAATCAAGTGCTGTACAGTGCACGCTCATATCTGTAGAGGCTTTGAGCCACTTTGAGAGAGCTCCAAACAATTAAGAGCACTTCAAGACAGTAGCCCTGCTTCCTGTTATCATAGAGTGATTAAATAAAGACGATGGTTGATTTCTTTATAACCAAGATCAAAGTCTCGGTCTGGCTTTTAAGGATAGTCTTTGAGCCTTGACAACATTACACAGGTCCTGCTCAACTCTCCGGTGAATATATTTTCAGGAGTGTGATGTTTCACCTGCAGTACAGACCATCTCGCTACCCTGTAGTGAAACACCTCCCACGCAAATCTATCAAGAAAGAAAGGTATCATGACTTATTACCGTCTTCCACCCATGTTGCATGAGATGGCTTTTGTGGGAGTGCAAGATATTGTGTAGGGGTTGGTTTTAAAAAAACACAGTTACTGAGTTAGCCTACGACATAGTGGGCAACGAGTGGTGTGGCTCCTTTGGCAAGTAGTTGACTACTACCACTTCAATGGGGGCGAGAATGGAATCCAGAGGGCCATAAATTTTGGTACGCTCTGCCAGTTACTATGCGTCATGGTGTCTTGTGTACAATATGCAACATTCTTTCTTCAAAAGGAGATAACAGATGTCATCCAGAGACTTCTCCACTGATTTTATTACATTTACCTTAACAATTAAGAAAAATTTAATAAATTACTTGTATAAATTAAATTTGGCTGTTCAATCAGTCCTCAGGATCACAAAACCTCCTCCGTTTGAATTGTTTCAGCTCTGTTGGTTTTTGACAATGTCACAGTCCCAGTTAATGGTGATCAGCACACGTGTTGTAATATAGAATAACTATTAACACAAAGTTCTGTGCTCTTCCAGATCATTAACAAGTGAGTGGAAAATGCTAAGTAATTTTCAGGTTATGTATGGTTGAGGTATTTATAGAGATTTGTCTTTCTTCTGTAGCAGGTGAAGCAAATACACACAAACCACAAGAATTGTATTTTCTTTATTTATGGAAGTCATAAAGCCCACTGTGATGAAACAGGTCACAGTGCTCACACCAAGTTCAAACTCCACAACAGCAATTTTCCAACACCTTTTGAAACTCTGGTCTTTGCCCTTCACCTGTTCATACTTTTTATGGAGCCAGCCTCTGCTAAGTCAGGCTGTCAGCATTTGCTCTCATGACAATGTTAAATTCCTGAATTTGAAGAAAGTAATGTAAAACTTTTCAGTTTCACTTATAAACTCTGCATTGCAACATTGGTCAGACCAAGCTAACTTCATTTCTATACTTTGAGATTGTCAGTCACAGAAGCAGCAATGTAGTTTTCTAAGGAATTATCATCTCCAAGATTAAATGTTTTTGCTGCTTTTGTCAGTGAACACTTGTACAAGGGTAGTTCTTTGTAACCACTACAAACAAGTCTTGTCATCCTGCAGTTCCTAAGAGAAGATCTAAACTACCATGACCCCAAGGCCAAACACAACAGCTTCCATGGGGACGACCAGTTCATTAGCGTGGAGGACTTGTGGAACGCATGGAAGGGCTCTGAAGGTACTGCTTTTAAGCCTTGTTTTTTTTTCCTCAAGGCCTCCAGTGACCACTCAGACAAACAGGCCTTTCTTTCACAACCTCTGTGTTTGAGTCTGAACTGTAGAGCGGGAATCTTTTTTTGCACACTATGTTCTGAATTTACACACTCGAAGCAGAAAACTGGATTTATGACTGTTTAACATGTAACATGTTTAAATTTAATGAAACACTCCTTGAGCCTATGATTTCCAGCCCCAAAGAACTGCACGTATGCATGCATGTAGTGCATGTATTTCCCTGTGAGTGAAAGTGCGGGGCCAAATGCCATGTCAAGCAAAGTGCCGTCTACTTATTAGTATCAGCCAGAGGCAGAGCAGACATCGAATCTGTCAGCACAATATTTTGCATACAAACTCTCACCTCCTTCACCCTATCTGTTTGAATGTGCTATCTTGTATGCCTTGAGAGCACTTTTCATGTGCTGCGCTGTATCTAGCACTCTTTCCTCTGGCTGCATTTCTTTCCTCTTTTTTTCCCCTCATAGCACTGGCTTACACTGCATTGCAGTTTCTTGACAAAGCTCTAGAGGGTTTGAGCCGAGAAACTGGATTTTTGTTCAAGAGAGCAGCACATTAACACAGGCAACCCACACTGTTGACTGTCTGCCAGTAGCCAGGGAGTGGATTTCCCTTCCCTTCCCCAGTTGATACTGTGGGCAAGCCAATTTTTGTTAATCCACAAATGCCTAACATCATTCAGAATACAGATGCAGATCATCATATAATATGTCTGTTTTATCTACAAAGTGTGATCGTGACACATTATGAGGCTAGTGCTGATTATGTTTTAATTGATCTTATACAGATGCACATTATACGCAGAGAGAGTATGTCAGAGGAACAGACAGTGTTTTGGCAAGATGACACAATCTTTGCTACAGTCATCATTTAATATTTTGTTGCACATTTTTGTTATGACTTACTGCCTGATGTGTACGACACAGGCACCAGTGTGTTTTCCTGATAATGCTCAGTTCCTGCTGGTTTCTGGGAATTATTGTTCTTTGTTGGTTCTTCAGAAAGTGAAACACATGATCGTCTGGACTGTGGTCATCTGACCGACTGCTTGGCCCCAAGAAAAAAATCTTTTACACATTTTGGGGTGAACTTTTGTTCTAAATGATGATCACTGTCTAAACAAGAACAATGATCACTGAGTAAATGTGGAAATATTCTAAGAGGAAAGTCAGCTCTTTAACCGCAAGGTCATTGTTTCATTGGGCGAGAGCAAATCAATGAAAATCATATTGGTAACTCTCACTGCACAGTATGCAACGTACTGGTTCCGTGAAACCACATCACTGTTGAATTCTACAATGAGGAATGGGAATCGATGAGCACTGTGACTCTATATTTTTTGTCTTCCTTTTTTCCCTCAGTGTACAATTGGACGGTCGATGAGGTGGTGGAATGGCTCATCACCTATGTGGAGCTGCCGCAATACGTGGATGCGTTTCGCAAGATGAATTTTAATGGAAGTGTCATGCCAAGGTGAGTGACATCATGACTTGTATGAAGTTTTGCTAACCATTATTTGAAAACAATTTTACTTAACACATAAAAATTCACTACTTCAATGAAAATGATAAGATTTGAGCATTAAAGTTTTCTCATGACAACACTGATGCATGATGTGGGAATGGTGCTAATACAAATACAATTTAGATCTAACAATTAAAAACATTTGCCCTCTTTAAATTTAATTTTTTACTTTGTAATTAGATTTTAATTTTTAAAAAGTCCAGTGTGTGCATTTGTCAAAGTAGTACAATTTGTTCCCTATTCAATACTATCAATGCATCTAATTGCATTTGTAAGTCTGATTAGTTGGTTTTAGATGATTATGATTGATTAAGTGGTTACATTACACATGGCTTAAAATGCAATTACACACTTTGCTTCCCAGTGCTTCCTTGTTCTAAGAAAAGGACCGTGTCTGTTTTCTCTCAGGCTTGCTGTGAAGAACACCACTCTGACGCTCTCTATTCTGAAGATTCTGGATCGCAGCCATGTGCAAAAGTTGCAGCTGAAATCTTTGGATACCGTACTGTTTGGAGCACCTTTGAGTGAGTGACGTTATTTTATTTTTTTCTAATTCCTAATTTCTAATTCAGTTAATTTATACATCAGTGACTTTCAAATTAGGGCTGACCGATTAATCTTATTTTCAACATGCACGATAACCACATCGCAAAAGGTTGCCTGAAATGCGACGAGTACGTGTTATTCACATGCACCATGTCTTCACACTCACACCACACTCATACCTGTACCCTGAGCTACACCGCTAGACGTAACGTAACAACAACTGAGGACTTCCATTGGATACCGAGCCTGAAACACGTTCACGCGGCATCGATCATCATATTTGTACTGGCACGACTTCTCATGTTTAGTCGACTCATTACGTTTGGAGTTTGTTTACAGGGTGCAGCTTTCCGCTCTTCTTCTCTGTTTTTGGTATATTAGTGTGGCAGTGTTACAGTGCCACTACAGGCCTGGCATATGCACTACAGCGTATTGAGGTGTTTTCATAATGACACAGCAACTGTGTGGTTAACATGCACACCTGAGTATTTGCTTATTAATCGGACGTTTTGCTGATATCATGCAAGCCTATTCCACATACTTCAAATCCCTGAACAGAAATTAGAAAGTGGGTGCAGTTTCATTACCTCTAGTTTTATAGATGTACGGATTTAGATCCAGATGATGAATTTTCAAACCCTTCAGTTAATCAGAAAACTCATTTGTAGGACTTTGTTGCCTGGGCAGAGTTGTGCGCGCCTAAAATGCTCTGTCGTCATTTCAAATAAAAACCAGTGCTTACTCTGTAAATATATTGGTTCAAGGCTCACTGAAATCTCTTTGCCTAACCAGTTCACCTGAATTCAGCATGTAGTCAGAGTGACCTAAAACATTTCCCAAGCGACTTACTCAACACCTCACCTTTATTCTCTTGAAATTATTGCAATGAGTTTTCAGTTCATGTGAACACTAACCCCTAACACCAGCATTACCAACATCCTGACCACTTTTGTCTGCTGCTCT
This sequence comes from Selene dorsalis, assembly GCA_900303245.1. NCBI lineage: Eukaryota > Metazoa > Chordata > Actinopteri > Carangiformes > Carangidae > Selene > Selene dorsalis. The sequence goes on from OMNW01014925.1 coordinate 23,265, forward strand.
CATTTCTCATCAGCTCACAGTCCCTGTGATAAGTTGTGGTCAGCTTTTGTTAGCTTCATTTATTACACTCACTCATTTAGTCTCTGCCTTGCTCATTTATTGACTTTAGTCGGCCTTTTTATATATAGTAAAGTCCTGTTAACACCTGTATCAGATTCAAGGGTTGGGGAAGTGAGCTGAGGATGAGAACTCGCTGCTTTGTATTCAAGACACACCTCTCTGCGTGCCGAGACAAATAAACACACCACTCATCCTCTGCCTCTCCTTCTCTGGTATCACTGCTCCAGTTCTGCAACCAGTTTGTCTGTATTTTGTGCGTGGTTCTTCTCTATAATATCTCATGGATGGGGTGTGTCTCAGTTGCCTTCCCTCTTGGAAGCACATAATATTTTGTCATGCATTCTTTTGTTGACTTTGGGGAGTCATGTTCCCAGAATGACTGCCAAAATTCAAATTAGTCTTTTTTTTCGTGCAAAACATGTCATGAGCTCAGTGATTGTGTGAGATTACATACTGATCCCATCAGTGTTATTCTGCTTAGAAAGTTAAAATCTTGGAGCTGGTGTTTGAACAAAATGATACGCTATGAACAGTGATCAGGAGATGGTGACCCATGGGCCACATCAGGCACATTAAAGCTTCCCATTCAGATTGCAGAATATTATTATTATTTTTATTATTATTATTATTCACAACTTATGAGGAGTAAAATAAAGCAGGAGGAAAATAGCTTTATTTGTTTGTTTTTTTTTGTTTTTTTTTTACTGAAACAGCATTTCCCATACATTGATTT
>OMNW01014927.1:0-10762 GCA_900303245.1 Selene dorsalis
CATTTCTTCATCTCAAACAATGTATTGAAACAAAAGCTTACAACAGTGACAAAACATGTCAGTGTGTCAATAAGTCGTCATGTGGCCAAAGGATGTCCACTTCTCAGCTTTTCTGTGACTCTTCCAGCTTGAAGCCTCGGCATGTCCAGGTACTGTTGATAGATTGTTAGGTGTGGTCTTGCTCTCATGACGTCAGAATATGCGAGAATTGTTAGAGAGCAGCATGTTATGTTACAAATACTGAAGCACTAAATAGTTGGACATGTGCATTCAAAAGTATAGAGAAGGTCAAATTGAGGTCACCTGTAAAGGTTATAGTGCATTTTAGGTGTATTCTAAATTTTCATCCGAAAGCTGAATATCCCTAACTTTTTCTGAGTAGTGTAAATGTGTGTGTATGAAATAAGTAATTAAAAAATGATCATTAGTTATTTATTGTGGTATCAAATACTTTAATCATGATCATTTTTGGCTAAATCAGCATTTCATTTACATTTACTGTGACTGAAATAATGGAAAACCTACAATCAGACATATCAGTTCTTAAAGTCCGTGTAAAGTGCAACTAGATTTGTTTTCTGAGTTAGTCACATCACAGACAGATGTCTTATTAACCATCCTGCCAAATTTGAATGCTAGAAAAAAATTGTTTAGTATGTGAAATTAGGTTTTAAAATCATGACAAAATCAAGCGGTTCTCTCAGCTCTGGAAGCTGCAGGCACTGAGCTTCACTTGCCCACTTGCTGAGCTTCATCAAATTTCAACTGTCAATCAAATACCACCAAACAACGTTAATGCTAACTGTCACATGGTAACCGAGCAGCTACAGGTTTGAGCCTCAGAGTCTGAGTCCAGCTTTGATTCTCAATATTTCGGACACATGCACCCTTGCAGCAGTGAAGAAAAGTAAATACGGTCCGGGTCAAAGTGGTGTTCAAGAACTGATTTTAAAAATTGAAAAAATTCAGGAGGTTTAGAATAATATTTCTGACTCATTTGTGCTCATAGAGACAGAGTTGTGGAAGTGCAATTATAATATGAAAACTGTGTTGTTTCATCAACAGCAGTGATGAGATCGTTCATTAGAAAGTGAACAAAACCCTCTGGTCCAGAAGTTCAACTTCACATGTCTCTGATCTGTACGGCTGCCGATGCGTTCAGTGCCAGTGAGCTGATAAAACACAGGAGAGGAAATGAAGTGTAAATGAGTGACAGATGGAGTCAAGTGAGCCAGAGGAAGTTTTTTTCTGGAGGATGACACGAGAGCCGAGGCCTTGCTGTTGTGAGAGAAAGCAGCACTGAGACACACACACTCACACCGTCTGATCCTCTGAGAAGCAGTGCTTTAACCAGATACTCTGTGAACTAGTGGCGGCTGCAGCGAGCTCTCACTGAGACTCGGCTCCAGCTGCAGCCGTGGTGTGAATGGCACTTTGTTCCTTCACTCTAACTGTAAGAATTCACGTGGGTTCAGCAGTGAAACGGCAGCACTCCCAGAGGAGCTCGATGTGTTCAATGACTTTACCATCAGTCAGTTTCTCTGAAAACCTGATGAAGCAGACATTCATCAGGTTTTAACCTGCAGCTGGATCATCGCAGTGGAGGACGCTCCTCCTCACAACCAGCAGACCGGGTGATGAAGCCCAGTAAAACACTGCATATAACAATTTAGCTTTAAACGTCACTGGTACAGGACGTCTCTTGAAAACTTCACATCCAGGTGTCGATGAGTAAAATCTTCATCTGTTTTAAATTTAGAGCTGAAAATCACTGATGTGTAAAATGTGCATGTTGAAGGTGTGACTTAAAACTGGATGAAAACTGGTTTTGAGAGCTGACAGTGATGATGTAAGAACAAACCTTTTAGAGAACTTGTTGCTCTTTATGACACATCGAATCACAGATCACTTCTCTTTTAAAATGCATTTTTATACACAGTCTTCTTTATACAGCTTTCTGTGAATGAGACCTGGCCGCACACACACAGAAAGAGGAAGAATGTATGTGGGAATTCAGTGACACTGAAACCATCAAATCCTCCACTTGAGTTTCATCTTGAGACAGATTTAGACGAGATGAAAATGCTCTGTGTGAATCATGGACGTGTGTCAGTAGTTAAATCTTCTTGTTGTCTGTTGGAGTTGCCTGTAAGCTTCCACTGACCATGCTTCTGATAGACGAAGCCTCCAGAGCAGAGGTGAAGAAGAAGAAAGTCACTGGATCCTGTTCAGTACATCCACTTTTTGTCCCTTCAACTCTCATTCTGATCGCGTTAATCCGGTGAATCACCGTGTGTGGGACCAGCAGCACTCAACAAACCATCAGAGCTGACTGTTCCTTCTGTACGTTTGATCTTCACCAGTTCAGTCAGGATTAATTAAGTGTGTGGTCGTAACCAAAAGGCTCTTTTGTTCTGACCAAGTGAAGCAGGAGATAATAACACGAGCGTGACGGGACCTCCCACACGTCGCTCTATACTGAACCAAAACTTCATTCCCTTCTCAGCCCTACATTCTTCTCGTTCTTAACACGGCCACTTCTTCTCAGCTCAGACGTTTTACAAGGACGTCTGTCTTCATTCAGATCAGCTGTTTTTACAGAAGTGGTCTCATGTCTTGTTCGTCTACAGCTTCATGGGAGAGATGGATTAGATCCAATTAAAGTGAAGGCAACAGCTTCCACCACCTGCAGCATCCAGTCACTAGACTAGTGTGATCATCTCATGTCCCTGTGTCCTCACACATCACTCGTGCTGTGGTTTTACGTGACGAGTTCAGGGAGATATTTACATTTGTGTTCATACTGTTTGAATGATTGTCACACCTCATCTCCATCTTTAATGTCAGGCTTTTCACCTCAGCTCTAAACACTCATACACCTCTCACTGTGGTCACATGACGTGTTGCACAGTCACCTGCAGTTGGATTATGTCCTGCCCTTTGAAGCTGGATGTACCAGGTGTCCCACTGTGGATACATGTGTAGATGTAGGATTGAGGTGTGGTGCTTGAAGTGATAGCTCAGCTTGTTTGACATGAGGTCGTGTGAGGTACTGATCAACAGTCAGGGTACACGAGCTGAGTGGTGAGCCACTGTGGGTGGAGTCGGCAGGAATTATGTGTTTCATTTAAAAAAAAAAAGGACACAGATAAAAGCTGATATCAGTTAAAGGTACCTTATTTTAAAATTGTTCACCTCTTTATCTACTCTGAAGCAGCTCTTTACTTTGGAACTACATTTTCATTCATCACTGAACTACAAGTTTACCTGACGTGACTGTTGACTGTTTTATTCAGTCTCACTCACTAATCAGTAGTGAGTGAGTCAATGACCTGAAGAGCAGAGGGAGGAACCACTTGAGAGAGAGTGTACAGATGTGTCCTTTAATTGTTGTGGGTTTGCAAAGAAACTTTAAAAGCCAAATGAGTTAAATGAAACTAGTTTTGACTCTGGGATCAAACCTGTAGCATCAGTGTTCAGCTGTTACATAACCTGAGTCTCCAGTGTCTGGTCATCTGTCCCGCGGAGCCTCCACCCTGCAGTTAGACCTTCACCTCCCCTCAGGCCTCACGTGTCTCATATTCTGACAGGAACAGAACGCCATGTGTCTCTTCCTCCTCTCTCTCCCTCTCCCGTCCTCTCCTCGTCTTCCTCATCATTAACAAGACAAACATGTGTGAGAGGAGGAAGGAGACGGGCAGAAACACAAGACCCTGCGTCTCTCGGCTCCTAATCTCTATCATGTGGGAGAAACTTCAAACTGAGAGATTCACGTGCCCAAAACATTGACACCGCCACGTTTTCCCCCCATCCCGATGAATGAAAAGACCCTTTCTTAGTCTCCATCTATAGGAACACACCTTCAGTCTCCATCCAGACCCTTCACCTCCTCCACTCTGTGGTATAAGGTCGTGTGTCCTGTTGAATGCTGCCTTTCTTTAAAACCTCAACAGTCTCTCATTTTATGATTGTTATAAATCAAGAGGATGAATGCCAGTTGTTCTTTTATATTCAAAATTCAGAAATGATCTTTTATCAAAATCTGAGATATGATTCCTCTTATATTTTCCTACACTTAGTAATTTCTTTACTTTACATGGTCAGTTCTTCTCTGTGCGACCCTGACGTGGTTCCTGTTCTTGACGACACGACGACCAAACGATTCAGCCCAAAGTTTCCTACGTCCAAGTCAGGACAGAGCTTTTTGACTATTTGTACAACTTTCCAACTTGACATTCGCCAGGTTTGTGGAGGTGTGTGAGTCGGCAGGGTCTGAATTCTCCTTTGTCATTCTCACCACTACAAAATGTGGTGCTTTCCATGTAAAGGATGACAGCTTTTCACCTGCTTTCATGCTGCAGCCCCCATGTCATAGACTGTGAATAAAAATGGACATCCTCTCTGACTCTTCAGAGTGAGTTCCTCTCCTGTCGCCACCTTGGCAATGCCTGACCTCCCCCCAAACCCCTAGCTAAGCCAAAAAAGGGGCACAGAGGAGAGGGCAGTGTGGAGCTGGGACTTAGGTGCATGATGCCAGTTTGTTACAAACTTACACTCACCCACATCGCTAAAAAAGGCTTCACCATCAAATCAGTCATCATGAAGGAGGAAATTAGCTGTAGAGACAAAAACTGTTTTTGTACCAGACTGTAAACATGTCAGTGCCTCGGGCAAAGTTGGACATTTTAACATGAGAGTCAGTGGGGACTGACTCACTGTTGGAGACGCACTCTAGTGGTCAGTAGAGGAACTGCAGTCTTTGATAATGAAATGCAATTAATTTCAAAGGTGTTTTGTCTTAAACAGAAATACTGAACAAATAAGAGTTAACTTGTTGCAAAAAGAGAAGTCAGAGGATCAATCAGGATGTAAAGATTCACTCTCTGGAGACTAAGCCAGATGTTGATGACGAATGATTCTGATCAAACTCCACAGGAGGAAATTATTCCTTTAAGACTTTGGTTTGGTGAAGAGGTGAAAGGTGAAGACTGTGATTAAAACAACTTGTTAGTTTTCAGAGCGAGGCCAGGTGAAGGTTGGCGTGTGTTTACTGGGTCACTCACAGGTCAAGGGTCATGGAAACTGGATTAGAATAAAGTTCTGGATCATCACAGGGCAAATACACGTGTGGGTCTGTGTGTACAGAAGCTGTATTATTCAGGAGCCTCCACCTCCTCCCTGCAGCTCGGAGCTCTCATATCCTTCACAGTGTGGTTGAGGGGCCCCGTCGTTTTGGGTTCTCTTTGTGTGTTACAGTGGGATAAAGGAGCCCACTGTCTAACTCTTCTCTGCTTTACCGCAATCCTCTTCCTGTATATCATCACCTCAACATCACTGTGATGGACAGATGGTGGGTGAGGAAAGAAAACAGGAGAAAATGCAGACAGGCTTAAAAGGAGAGAAGGGAAGAGCAGAGCTGAGGTGAAGGGAGAATCAGCAGGAGCAGAAGAGGAGAAGATTTGGATAAAACAAATCGGAGGTGAAGAAAAGGAAAAATAAAAAGCCTGACATTAAGGTTTCCATTGATAAAGGTTTAATGCAAAAATGTTTTGTGCGCCTTCATGAGAGTGGAGATGGAATCGGGGTTGTAAAGAGGCAGATAAAAGACAAAGTGAGACAAGAGAAGATGATCTTTGTCCAGCCATGGATCGGGCCGATCTGTGACCTTATCAGCTTGTTCGCAGAGGCAGAGCTCAGCAGTGGACAGTTGGACCGAGGCTCCCAGCTGTTCAGCTGCCGGTGGTGACAGCAGCTGTCGGCGAGGAATCCTCTTGTCAGAGCAATCAGAGAAATATGAGCAGAATGCTAATTGTCTAGCAAATGGAGCATGGGAAATATGGGAGGAATGCTAATGATGGTTAATGGAGATTATACCCAGGTGGTAGCAGGGGTCGTGCCCTGGAACACAGCAGGGTTTGGGGAAGATGAGCACAGAGAAGACAAAGTGTTCAAACAGCTGCTTTTCCCTTCTTTTATCGAGCGACTGATCCAAGTGAGAGCTTACACACCTGCACACACCTGGTCGTGCTGCCCTGAAAAACGTTACTCCAAGTGACATTAATTATCTGAAATCATTTCTCTGTCTGTTTGGTCTCCACCAACTGAGGTTTCTCATTTTGTCCCAGTCTCCTCCTTTTCTTCATCAGCAGGCGGAACACCTCCGACTGGATCAACTTCCAACTCAGTAGGCCGTGCCTGGCACATATAGACAAAGAATGGGCCACCTTTAAAATGTATTTGTCTGTCTCCAAATCATGTTCTCAAGCATTTTAAAGCAATGTAAGAGGGAAGGGACTAAAGTCATTTTGCTCAGACTTGAGGGAGAGGAACTAATTGGGGAAGTGTAGAAACTATGTTTTGGATGAAGTGCCTTGCTTGAAGGAACTGGACTGTGGGAAAAAATTATATTTGTGTGACAGATCTGAAAAAAAATGAAAAGGTTCCTTCCTCATACAGTTCACAAAGTGTTCTCAGGCCTTAACTTGTTGTACAGAAAGTGACTGCGTTGGGTGATGTCCTATGGGCAATTATGGACAGCTGTGAGCAATACAGAACACAGAGAACATGAAGAGCATGAGATTTCAATGTGACTCAGAGGTGGATAGGTCACACGTAAACATTGAGTTTCTTAATGGCGCAGGCCCAAAAGTAGTGACCAAATGTTAGTCCTCCTTCAGATTAAGGAGTTAGAATAGGTTCCCAGAGATGGGCTGGTTTGTTATGTTAAATGAATACGGTAAGATGTTGGTTAAGATTAGTGAAAAAGGATTTATACAGATTACAGATATACAGATTGGGAAAATGCAAAAAAAATGTAAGAATAATTATCTTAACAAAATGAATTAGCCTGCAGGAGAGAGGGGGAGGGCAGATCTTCAGGACAGGTCTAATAATGGCAGCGAGTTCTTAAGGAACTGATCGCTGAGGGAGCTGGTATCAAACTCCAAGTAACCAACCCTTAGATACAGTGTGTACGGAAAGTATTCACACCCCCTTCAATTTTTCACCAATTGTTATTTTGCAGCTTTATGTTAAAATTGAAAAAAAAAAAAAAATTCTCTCATCAATCTACACTCACCGCCCCATAGTGACAGCACAAACTCAGAATTTTAGAAATTTTTGCAAATTAATTAAAAAAGAAAACTGAAATATCACCTGAACATAAGTATTCAGACCCTTTGCTGTGACACTCCTGTATAGGTCATTCAGGTGCTGTCAATTTATTTTATTTCTCTGTGAGATGGTTCTACACCTTCATCTGAGTGTTAAATAGTTAAATACTTTAGACATGATTTGGAAGGCACACCTGTCTAAATAAGGCCTTACAGCTCATTTGCATATCAGAGCAAAGTGAGATCCATGAGGTCGCAGGAATTGCATGAAGAGCTCAGAGACTGAACTGTAGCAAAGCACAGATCTGGACAAGGCTACAAAAAAAATTCTGCTGCACTTATATTATTGTTTCTAAGAGCAAAGTGGCCTCCATCATTCTTACATGATAACACAGAGGGACATGTAGGTTCAGAGAGGTTATTACAACCTCTTTGTTGTTTATGATTTGTTCAACAGACATTTTATAGCCAGTAAATGAATAAATATTATTGTGATGTTATTAGAATAATAAATGAGAGAGGAACTAAAGATAACTTCATTAGGGGACTTTAAAGTGAATAATATGAATGTAGCAGCAGCAGCAGGTGTTGGTGGGAGGCTGATGGATCAAACACTACGTCAGTCCCAGGTATGGATGTATTGTAATGTCGTAACCTTCACTCTTCTTTCTCCCTGGTCAGTTAAGTTCATATCTCATTGTTGAACAGATGTCAAAAGTCACAGCTCGGTTCAGTTTGTCTTCTGTGGATACTCAGACCTCTTATTGTTTTGCATTTTGCAAAAACAGGAAGTAGCAGCCCCAGCAGGGCAGCTCCAGCACCTTCCAAACTGTCAACTACTATCTTATAACTGATTCTGTGAGGGGGGATGGGGAGCAACAGCTCTTTGTTTACGTGCTCACTGTTGTGCATTAATGTCAGCCTGCATGCCTTTTAGTGCATATTCAGGAAAATAGGGGATTTCCATTTTTCAAAAACCTAAAAACATGGAATCAGAGCTGCTGCATCAAACAAGAGCATCAAATTAAAAGAAATGGTCCGGTTCTGGTGTTTACTAGTTTCATTTTCATTTGTGTGTGTATGTGTCAGAGGATGTTACCCCAGATACCCAGACGGCCGGGGTCATGTGTGGAGCAAGACAGTGGACTTTACAAGGCTCTGCAGACATGAAACACCTCGTATTGAGGTGTGAAAAGTGTTTTACGAGCTCACGTCGAATAGCATCCATCATCATCATCAAATAGTCAAACAAGTCTGAAACAGCCCACATTCTGAAAATCGCCTGGATGTGGAAATACCACAGAGGTGTTTTATCCAAGATACAATTCAGTGAACAGGTTACTGCTCCATCGTTGTCTAATGTTTTTATTTTTTAGCTCAGATGTCAGTGTTAGAAATCATATCAAACTGCAGGTGGTCTAACTTCTGTCAGACTATCTCTCATGTTTAAAAACAGTTAAAGCTCTATGGAGTATGACGGTAGTTGTTTTCATTTAGCTCCATACAGTATAAATATAGATGTTTACATTAAAGCTCCATACAGTAAAAAGTTAGATCTCCATGTGTAGCATGATTATAAAGAAGCTCTAAGTTCTATATTAATACTGTGAAAGTGTCAAAGCATCAGTCCACAGAGAAATGCACACAGACTGTATTTAGAAACTGAGCCTTGAAACCAACTGTCAGGACTTCCTGTGACTTTGTGATGTCACAACAAAACAGTTCCTGAGTGCTATTGACCTTTTTTTTTTTTTCTTGTTTTGTTTTGTTTTTTTGATTGGTTGGTTGTTTGTTTTGGATCACTCAGAATATAGCCAGGCAATCAGAAGAGAGGTTCAGAGCCTGCTCTTCTCTTCTTCTGTTTGTCCAATACAATCTGTTGCTGCTAGAGCTCCAGAGAGAAGCTGGGAAAGATGTAAAACAATTTTTAAATCTTGATCTTGATAATCAAATCTGATCATAATAGTTTTGAACAGGATCGCTAAAGTTTTAGAAGAAAAACATGTTGCTGACAATGTGAACTTGAGCTGCACAGTCTGATGTTTTTATGGCTCAGACTCCTGTTAAAGTTCCAGTTTAGTTTTTCTCCTGGTAACAGAAGCTGTAACACGTCGTCTGGCAAACAGATGTTTCAGCACAACAGCTTTTTATGACATTAACATGAACCTGAGTGTGAGTTGACAGTGTGTGTTGGACAGGAGGGTGTATGTCTCATTCTGGTTTCTGGAAAGGACATAAACTATTGTTTGGTGATTTAGTAAAAGTTTGTGAAATGAAATCACATCTGCACATAAGAAAAATATTTCAGCTGATCAGATGTTCACCTGTCACCAGAGTTTATTGACAGAAACTTTGGAACAAGATTTAATTACAACTCAAAACCAGATGTTGACATAAAATAATCTACCAACCTGAGTGCATGTGTGCTTGTGTGCGTGTGTGTGTGTGTGTGAACTAAATGCCACAGGAGGACACAAACACACATGCACGTGTACATGCACACCCTCTCAAAAACAATAGAAAAACACAACATGGTCATACAGCAGTGTAACAGTGTTAGATCACAAACTATTTCACTTTGTGCAGACAAGTCACAATCCAGTGTGATGTCATGGCAAAGTACTCATGTCAGTGGAAAAGCTGAAGTAACCAAAGGTCCACACTCCACTCAGGTTGATGAAATAATGAAGATTTCAGTTGTGAGACTGGGGGTCAGTGATGTGTGTTAATGATGAATGAATTTAGTGTAACAGAGGAATCGTCCTGACAGGACCTCAGACATGAAACAGTCTGTGTTGTATCAAAATAAGAAGCTGCTGTGAGGTGAGACCTATTGTTATAATCAGGGTCAGGGCAACAGTAGGGTCATAGTTCAAGGGAGGTGTGTCAGTGGAGCTGTGTGTGTGTGTGTGTGCAGCTGTGTTGACTCTGAAAGTGAATCTACTTCCTGGCAGGAGGAGTTTACCCACAGGAGCACTGTTCAGGACAGTTACTGACACACAGTCTCACTCACGTGAAGACAAATGTGTTTCCCACTCGAGAACAATCAGACATGTCCCTTCTTACCTTCGTTAACTGTTTGTGTCCAGTCATGGTCTGTCGTTCATGGTTGAAACCTTTTCGATGCTGTTTCCTGTTTTATTATGTAATCAACTTCCTTTGTGTATGTGTTTGTAGATTACTTTGTGTCCTTGTCTGCCCCGGCCCGCTGTGTTTCACTTCTGCGTTCATTCACCTCTGACTCCCTGTGTGTATTCAGTCTTCATTTGGGACACACACACAAAGCAGCACTGTCCTTTTTTTGAAAGGTATTCTGGGGCATTTTATGCTTTTATTCGACAAGACAAGATCATCTCAGTTGAGAGTTGAATCAGTGATCACACTGTTCTTATTTTAACTTCACCTCATTCACGACATAATGATAATTAATATCTACCAAATCACAAATATTGTAAAGTAAATGATTCTGTTCATGAGCTGAGAGCAGCTGCTCCACTGTTGCTGTTGTTGTACATATGAAGAAGTCCGTGGTTCATCAACATTCAAAACCACAAACTTCCTGGTCTGAGTTTTAACTCTGCTCAATACCACTGACTCAGGTTGACAGAGAGATACTGAATTAGTGTTTCGATGTTTCAACATTGATTTAA
>OMNW01014928.1:0-18984 GCA_900303245.1 Selene dorsalis
CTCATCCTCCCGGTGCTCCCTCGCCTGGAGCCTGACTTTTGACTCTGGACATCCTGAAAAACACCGAGCTGTGTCCCTGCTGACGCTGTCAGTAACTGAACTCGCATTGAAAAAACACAGCTGTTTCTCTGTTGCATGTGATAGTTGTCCTGTAACCAGTCTAACTGTGACCTCAATGTTAGAATAAAACATGGTCTTTGCACAGGGTGAATGAAAGCTGCTTTATTTGTTGGGATACAGAAAGAAACCATTTTGGCAAATTCGCCTATTGCCATAATCCCTATAGTCATATGAGTAGGTTCATCACCTTTAATTATCGGTGCATGTTGTTGTGAGATCTGCAGGGCAGAGATGGGAGCTGCTCAGTGAACACAATGGAGGTGAATGGTACAAGGTCCTCTGTCCTTCAAAACTCATCAAATACACAATCCAACAACTCCAAAACACTGTCGTGGACATTTGTGACCTGCACATTCACCACGCTATGAAATAATAATCTAACATTATGGGACAGAGTTGTTTTCCTGGCAAATGCATAGCTGGAGCTACACTTCAGACATGGGTGTTGGGCAGATGAGTTAAAAAGGGCACATTTTGTGGTTTACTCATAGACTGTATGGGTTTACTCAAGAGAGTAGTCATAATGTTACAGAATTATACATGATTATTTTGGGTGTTTATTATTATTAGGTGTATTATTATAGGGTGCTAATTATAAATACAGTGTATTAACACTAACTGTCTAAGACACTTGATTTCTCATACAGTGATAAGTGCTTTCTGGTTATATGGGTGTTTTACTGACTTTTACTGCTTTACTTTGCACTGTTTATTATGAGGCTTCAGGGCACATTATGGATACATTACGTCAGGGCTACATGGATAATACAGAGAATGGTCATGTGGGGCTACAACATTTATTTATCTATTCATTCATCTATCATCTATCTATCTTATTTATATATATGACGCACCAACCACAGTTTGTGTATTAAACTGACGCTTACCTCTGTTTTAAAGATATTTTATTTCAGTAAATATTAGAGTCCAACAGAAGCAGGACATGGAAATCACAAGTTCGTCACTCGGTACTCGATTGCTTTCCCCTGGAGCCTCCGGTGAGTCGATAGCAGAGCAGAGGCTGTCGCTGATGCAACCACAGACTGACTGACTGGTCCACCCTGCCGGCTCCTCTCACCCACGTCTCCCCGTAACAAGTCAGGATTAGAGGTAAGTCGGCAGCATGTACAGAGCGGTCCTGTGGTAGACTGATGTTACTGTTACCCATAATAATAATGTATCTGCTGAACAGTTCGTAAAGACGACACAGGAGCTAGAATGTGTTAGCTGCACATGGTTTTGTTGCTAGCTTGTTAGCTACTTAGCCTGACTGGATGGTTGATTCAGCAACAGCGTGACGTTTCTCTAAGGCTCCAGCTTCCAGGTCGGTTTAACGGCAACGTCACTGATATATTAAATCACAACCTGACTAAGGTATTTTACAAACTGTGGTAATCTCTGCCCCAAAGCATTTCATTGAACTGTTGTGTTTAGCCTCAAAACGTCCACATTCAGGATGGATTAGTCGCTGTTTACTGCCGCACACTGTAGCACAGATTGGTGGAAATGAGCTTTATGTGACACTGGGAAACAGCCAAGTCATCTCTGAGAAATGTCACTGTGTTGTTTCTTTATGTGTCGCCAAGAGCAACCGAGAGTGATTAGAAAACAGTCTCAACATATGTTCCACTCTCACAGCTCCTCAGAGTCAGCAGGCTCAGAGACATGGCTGCTCAGCTGAGTCCGGATGAGAAGTTCGAGCTCATCACCAGGAACCTCCAGGTGGGAGACACATGAACACACTCACACACGCTCAGAGCATCTGAGCCTTGTCTGGAGCTTTTGGTTTGACAAATGTCTTGGTGTGTGTGTTGCAGGAGGTCCTGGGAGAGGAGAAGCTGAAGCAGGTTCTTCAGGAGAGAGAACTGAAAGTTTACTGGGGCACAGCGACCACAGGCAAACCCCACGTCGCCTACTTTGTCCCCATGTCTAAGATAGCAGACTTCCTGAAGGCTGGATGTGAGGTGGGTTCAATCCAGTGAGCATCTTGTCTCTCAACAAGAAGCTGATTTAATCTGTTTTATAGTTGCTCACAGATCTTTTTCTGTTTCCTCAGGTCACTATTCTGTTTGCTGACCTGCACGCCTACCTGGACAACATGAAAGCTCCCTGGGAGCTGCTGGAGCTCAGGGTGAAGTACTACGAACAGGTTATCAAGGCCATGTTGGAGAGCATCGGGGTGCCTCTGGAGAAACTCAAGTTTGTGAAAGGAACTGACTACCAGCTGAGCAGGTCAGTAGAAAGTGGGATGTGTACTTGTAGAGCATTGCCTTGACGTGAGCTAATGTTTTGTGGTTGTGTTGGTCAGGGAGTACACTCTGGATGTGTACCGCCTCTCCTCCATGGTGACTGAACATGACGCTAAGAAGGCCGGAGCTGAGGTCGTCAAACAGGTGGAGCATCCTCTGCTGAGTGGGCTGCTCTACCCTGGACTGCAGGTAGTAACACTGTCATTACATGCAGTATACGCAGTGTAATATACACAATGAGAAATTAAACTAAGATCATATATTCCAACAAACTGTCAATTTATGGTGATTTTAACATTATGTCCACAGGCTCTGGATGAGGAGTACCTGAAGGTGGATGCTCAGTTTGGTGGTGTCGACCAGAGGAAGATTTTCACCCTGGCTGAGAAGGTACCCCCCTCCTCCATCCTGGCACATTTAGCTGAACACCTCACCCTCTGTCTTCCCTGCTTTATTGTCACTTCTTAGCTCTTTTCTTTCGTTTTCAACACTAAATCTGTTGATCTGTTGGTCAGCGTAGGTGTAGCTGGTATCTCCTGACTTCTTGTTGAACAAGATGAACTTGTTTCAAGTGGAAATTTTTATCTGTCTAAGTTTGTTTACTTCTTTACTCATGACAGAAAAATCTGAGGTGTGTAGAAGAGATGTGATGACATCACAAGGAGAAGATCTTATATCTATCAGATTTTAAAGCAGAGGTTGGTAATAGGTGGTCACGGTCCAGATCCAGACCCAGACACCATCCTATATGTACACACAGAAAGAAATGAGAGGATAGACAACATTAGACAGAGAACAGGAGGTGTTCAGATGTGAAGATGTGTTCTGATTTGTTTTTTTGTGAGATTGTTGAGATATAAATGGAGCTAACAAATAAAAGCTCTGGGGAAACAGAACCTTCACTTTTTAGGACAATTTCATTATTGTGAAATTAAGTACCATTTTATTTAAGGATGCCCCTTTTTCAAAAGCTGCTTGTCATGTACTTATTACAGAGGAGCACATGTAATAATTCTTTGCTTTGAGGATACTTTCCTTGAGGAAACGTTGCCCAACGGGATCTGATTGAATTTGAATTGAAGACCTCTGATTCAAAGTGCATCTCTCTCCCCAGTACTTGCCTTCACTTGGCTATGCTAAACGTGCTCATCTGATGAACCCAATGGTACCAGGACTGACAGGAGCTAAGATGAGCTCTTCAGAAGAGGTAAGGCTGCACACATTTCATTTGTGAATGTCAATGTGGAAGAGATAAACTGAAGGTTTCTTTTTATTGTTAACATTATTATTATTATTCCGTGTTGGCATTTTGTTGTGTATAAAGTTTTGCAGGCATGTGTACTGGGGTGTGGTTAATTTTATAGAACATGAATGAAATCTATGTTTATTTATTTCAGAAGTGTATATATGTATATGCACATACACTCTTTTCTTCTCTCTTATGTTGCTTTTCATTTTGTTAAAGTGATGTAATGAAAAAATGTTCTTAAAAAAACCCCACTCTTTATCTATGTGGCTGCAGGAGTCAAAGATTGACCTGTTGGACTCCAAAGAGGATGTGAAGAAGAAGCTGAAGAAGGCTTTCTGTGAGCCTGGCAACATCCAGAACAACGGCGTCCTCTCTTTTGTCAAATACGTCGTCTTCCCTCTGCGTGGAGGTAAAAAAAACAAACAAACAAACAAAAAAACAATTTGCCTTTATGTTTGCTTCTGACTTCTCTTCCACTTGTGAAGGGAATTTACAATGAATTGATAGTTGGGATCCATGTGCGTTTCAGACTTCTGCATCAAAAGGGATCCGAAGTGGGGAGGAGACAAAGTCTACACAGTATTTGAAGAGGTGGAGAAGGATTTTGCTGAGGAGGTACAGTACAGACTAAGTGGATTATTTTTAGAGTTAAACCTGTGTTAAAATGTCTGATTTTCTCACCATGCTCTGGTCCGGTCACTGATGATCTCTGCACCTGTTAGTTGATCCATCCAGGAGACCTGAAGGCCTCGGTGGAAGTGGCACTAAACCAACTGCTGGAGCCAATCAGAAAGAAGTTTGAGTCGCCCGAGCTGCGCAAACTGACCAACACTGCCTACCCTGACCCCTCGAAGAGTGAGTGTTCAACCCACTGTCCTCATTGTGACCTCTGATCTGACTTAAATCCTTTCAACCCAGATCTATTAGGATGACAACTTTGGCATTATTTGCGTTGTCAGCTTGCTGCATGGGAAAACTCACTGCAATTTATGTATGTGTGACATTAGAAGCTGGAGGAAAAGGTGCCAAGGCAGGAGGAGGAGGTGGTGGAGGAGGAGGAGAGGATGATGAGCTGGTCCCATCCAGACTGGACATCAGAGTGGGCAAGATCATCAGTGTGGAGAAGGTGCCAGATCAGGATGTCACTTGATGCCTGATAAGATGATTGATGTGTAGTCAGAGTTGAGATGTTGCTTCAGAGTGTTCACCCTGTCTCTTCCTCTGTCCGACTTTCAGCATCCAGATGCTGATTCTCTTTACCTGGAGAGGATCGATGTGGGCGAGGCAGAGCCGAGGACGGTGGTCAGCGGCCTGGTGGCCTATGTTTCACAGGAGGACCTGCAGGACAGGATGGTGCTGTTGCTGTGCAACCTCAAACCCCAGAAGATGCGCGGGATCGAGTCACAAGCCATGCTGCTGTGTGCCTCTATGTTAGTGTCATTTATTTATTTTGCACCAAGACAACTGCAGCTTGTCCCTCAGCCCTTAGGTTCTCATCTTTTACACTCTTTCTGATTGGCTGATTTGTAGTGAAGGGGATCCCAGGAGGGTGGAGCCTCTAGACCCTCCAGAGGGCTCTTCGCCAGGGGAACGGGTCTTTGTGGAGGGATATGAGACAGGCAAAGCAGATGACAGACTCAACCCAAAGAAGAAGGTGTGGGAGAAACTACAGGTGAGTTTCAGTCAGATTTTACTCTCACTTAATAGAATAGAGCCGTTGTTAACCTCACCTGTGCTTCTCCTGTTATGACAAGTCATCTCAAGTGAAAGGATCACACAGTAAATTCTGTCAGTTCTGTTTTAGGCTCAGACATGTTATGCTTACTGTCTTTTCCCAGGTGGGCCTGAAGGTATCAGACGAGCATGTAGCTCAGTGGAAAGACCAGCAGCTGATGACCAAACTGGGACAGATCACATGTAAGACACTGAAAGGAGGCAACATCAGTTAAATACACACAGGTCACACTCACCACTGAAGCTGCTGCTGCTGCTGCCGACCACCTGACAACAATACACTCATCACCAAATTTCCATGGCAACAACAATAAATCTTCATCTGGGTGTTTTCTTGGAAAATGACGGGACATGGATGCCAAAAGTGTCAGATGCTTCAGATTGGTTTCGACCATTTCTGTTACCTTGCTTTGACTTCAATGGAAAATATGAACCACTTCTAAGAAATATAATGTAACTAATCAACCTCTGATTCATTAGTTTCTCTTTTTTGTTTCCTGGTCATTGATGGTTTTAATAATTCTCTTAAATGTACTCAACAAATACAACAAATGTGCAAATCGGGGAAAATCACAGGTTTGATTGCTTGAATGCTAAGGTACCAGTTGCTAATTCCTGGTAGTAGCTAATAAGGAATCTCAGGTGTATGAAAAGGGACTTAATGTTTCAGTTCTTTTCCAGGGTTAAATTGTACTGTGTTGTTTGCCTCCATGGTAAATGTCAAGGCAGTGGCCAATCTGCCAAACCCAGTTAAGAGGAATGGTCTCAAGGGTTTCAGACATCAGATGTGTGGAATATGTATATGCCTTGTGCTATAGGACGGTTGCATCAGGGGTTGTGTTGTACAGAAATCAATAAACATTAACAGTCACAATCATATAATACATCATCTCCGATATGAAATAAATGCTGCATTCTGTGGTCTGCAGGAAGTAAGTGTTTGTTTTGATGAAGCACACATGTAAAACCTGTTACTTGAAAGACAGAATGTAGGAAACAGCACATTTAATACACTTAAATTTTATTTATAGAAGTAATAACTGTACATAATCTTTATAATCATCAAAATGTAGATTAATGACCCATTACAAAGAGTCGGTATAATTCACTCATTGATTTTTGCTGGGGGAAAGCATAATGTGCAAATAGTTATGAGCTCGATTTTTCCATCCAAAAGGCCAGGGCCAAAGATTTAGATAGCGAACATTTAATAAAAACACTGATCTCACACTAAGTCTACTCCAGTGTATCAATCATCAGGGGCCAATCTTCACATCCATAGCCCAAAAAGTGGTTTTCAGATGAAACAGGTCTTTAAATATTTCATATTTGGTAGGAAAAGGTGACTGACAGTGCTACTAGTGGAAAGAATCACACATAAATAAATAGAAGAGTTTTGTTACTGTTCCTAAAAGGGTTTCATAGAATGTGTTGGATTGACCCTTCTCTATATCCAAGAAATAAACTGTTAAAGCATCTAATTGACATTTTAGCGGTTGCTGTAATTAGATGCCTTTGTGTTAAGTCTTCATTTGTAACTTTACAAACATGCCTGTGTTCTGACAAATCTCTCATTCTTGTGAATATGCAGCATCCCTTTTGCTCAGAACTGTCTATAGCCACATCATGAAAAGACAGGACTAAAACTAAATGTTGTGTGCTTTTACTCACATCTTTCTTATCCTGTATTGTCAACCTTTTCAAATCCCCATGAAAATTAAGTATATTACAACAGGGAAAAAAAAACAGACAAACTTCTGTACAGAAATGCTTTGTTGAGATAGTTTCACACTCTGAGCCGCAGTGACCACTACCTACTTCAACCTCTAGGAGGTGATCTCACACAAGCCAAATATTTACACTTGAGCCAATGTACACCATTTCATCCTGAGGGGCCTTAATAAGAGATAAACTATAGCTTAGAAAAATACTCCAGAATAAAGCTATCATAAGAAATTGGGAGCAACACATTTTTTTGCATAAATATGTAGGAAGGCCATGAACAGGCTAAGGCTTTTGGAGAAGACTTAACACACGACACTCAGATAGTTGAGCTTAATGTCTCTGTAATGTCAGTCTTTGTTATGAGTTGTCCTTTCACTTTGCTTCCGGCGAGAGTCTGGTCCTCATTTTCATCACCGCAAAGCTCTATCAAAACAGTGTTTCAATTGTGTCTGCTGTCACACGTGTAGCTGGAGGAGGAAGAAAAAATTATGTTAGACATTATGGCATTACCATTATACAGTTACAGGAACAAACGTAATGAGAGTTCTGCCCTAACCTAATTCAGTTACTGAGACACGATCATGAGCTTCAGGTTAAGGCTGACTGAGACACATGCTTGCACATTTCACTGGTGAAAAAAAAGCTGTAGGCAAGTTGGCTGAATTTATATTGTGTTTGTGTGTGGGGGGGGTTGTGTTTCCATGCATGCATGCTGGTGTGGACAGCACAAAGTATGCTGCGTTCATCTTTTCATGAGTGTTGCACCAGTTATTGATTTAAGCCAATAATGGATTAAGCACTGAAACGCTTTCATAAAGCACTGAAACGCATTCATAAAGGTGGTAATCCTGTCGTGATAATGCTAGAACACCATCAACATGGGTAAAAGTTAACTGTCCTTACTTGTTGTCTCAGGAGGTGTTATTCCGCTTGCTCCTATTGCTCCGTTTCCAGCAACATAGTGCTGTAAAGGACTGATGCTGCCATGTGCTGGCTTCTTAGCCACAGGTGGAGGAACTTTGTCACACTTCACCCCACCATTGGAGAAAGTGACAGCCCTTGATTGGTCAGACACGTGCATAAGCTCAGCTGCCAAGTTTTGCTTCAAACTTGCCTGAGCTTCAGGCGAGGAGGCAGGCGCAGTCTCAATGACAACTTTTTTTGTGCTCCTGGAGAAGATGAAGCTCGCGGTGGAGGCTGGGGACTTGTGCACGTCACATCCTTCAGGTGATTTCAGGGACAGAGCCCCTGGTTCACTGACCAAGCTGTAAGTGGATGATCTCACGCCGAGTCTGGAGGGAAGGCCATCTCTTGAAGACATGGCTGCGGTTTTCATGCGTATGGCTTCCTGTAAGCGCATTGATGGGCTGTTCAATGTCACAGAGGATGCTTTCACTGTCTGAGGGGGAGATTTTAGAGACAGAGACTTGCGGATTGGCTTTTGTGGAGTACTTTGTGGTCCTGGGACTGAGACTGGGCAATTCTCCTGAGGGGAAGCTCCGTCATCTGTTGGCATGTCCTCTGTGGAAGCTTTCATCTGATCTTCAGTCATGTTGACTGATCTGAGGCGAACCATCTGAAGCAGAGAAGGGGTGACAAGAGGTATGTTGGCATCCTCTTTAGGAATGGGTGCACTTTTGTGGCGCGAAAGGAGCTCCTTGCTTCTACTGTCCCGGTTTGATATGCTAGGCTGCCTTCTGAAATTAACCCCATGGGTTATATTCTCTGCTGGTAGAGGGGGGGCTACTGGGACTGTAGTTGGAGTTTGGGCACTAACGGGAGGCCCAGACTGATCTTCAATTTTCAGCGAGTCTCGTCTTAGGAAACCGCTAGGGGAAACAACAGCAGATTCTGATTTTGGGTTCTCTGCTCTTATAAAATGTGGTAAAGGAGGTGCATCAGCTGATGGAGGGCGGACACTTTCTGAAAGAGATGAAACACTCTCCATTGGTTTGCAAGAGATATCATCAGCAGTGTTATCTTGTGGAACAAGCACTGCAGCCTCTGGTTGGTTGCCACAATTGGTTTCTACACAGTTGGTTTCTACCAATTGTGGAGCAATACTGGGCAAATCGGGATTTTGTCCCTGTACAGACGCCACAGCTTCACTTGAGTCTTTAATTGTCTCTCCAGCCTCCTGTGCAGCCACAGTTTGCTCATCCAGCTGTTTGGCACAACTGTCCACCACATCTGGTACAGTGTCTGTTACAAATGGTGGTGGAGGCGGAGGGAAGTCCACTTCCTCCCCTCCGTCAAAGACCGAATCCGCTTCCAAAGGAGGTGGAGGAGGTGGCCAGCAAGACTCGACAGAGTGGATCTCCTCCTGTACCTTCTGTAATTCATCTGATGGCATAGATACTGATGAGGGGGGGGTCTTTCTTGAGGGAGGAGGTGTAGGGTGGTATGCCGGGGGAGGGGTAGGTGGTGGTGAGATCTTATTAATTTTGGGGACCTCTACAGAAAGAGTTTGCATGGGTGGGACGTCACTTCTGTCTGTTTGATTCTCACTCTCATCAACTGCAACCATAACCTCATCCTGTGAAGAGGTTGTATGGTTCTCAACAACTATATGAACTTCTGGCACAGCACTGCTACTCTTGTCCTTCTGCTCATTCTCTACTGACTGCTCTTTTGAAATCAGCTCCTCTCTGTGCAGCACCGTCATGGGCTTCTTCATCACAGGAGGGGGGTCTTTCTTTGGAGATGTCTTTTGATTCTTTGGACTCTTCACTACCAGGCTACTACTTTGCTCTTGCCTTTCTTCACTTGCTTTAACTTTCTTTGTTTCAGTAGTTTGACATTCCCTATTCTCAAGTTCCTTGTGGACATCTGCAGGATCTGTTATCTCAGGCTTTGCTTCGCTTTTTGACATTTCTAAAATGGGTTTGACTTGAGTTGTCTGTTTTCCATCTAAAACTTGCACTTCATCCTTGGCGTTAGTCTGGGTCCCTGCCTGTTCATCTTTGCTGTTCTCTACCTGTTCAGGTTTGTGAGTTTCTTTACTGACATTGGGGCAGGGCCCACACAGGAGTTCAAAGGTGCGTCTGTTGTGGACCCATGTTTCTGGAGGAGGAGGACATGGTGCCTTGACCTTGGGAGGTGGTGGGATATTCAACAGCTCTTTGATCTCCATTTGCAAAGTTGAAACATTATTTGGTGTGAGTTCATTTGTAGTAACAGGAGGTGAAGTTCCTTGTGGAGGTTGATTGAGGTTACATGTGGCAACATCTGGATTGACAGGCTCAGATGTACCTGATGATAGAGAAGTAAGAGAGGAGGAAGGAGAAGCTGCTGAGGATGAGGCCCGTGATACTGATCTCTCTGGTTTGATTGGTTTCTTCTTCTGTTTTTCTGGGGAGGTTGGGGAGATGCCCTTAGGGGAAAGTGTTGGGGTTCCACTCTGGCTTGAATAACCACTGGAAGGGGACATGGTCCGTTCAAATTTCCCCCCTTCTGAGGGAGTTTTCTGTGGAGAGGAGCTGCTGGACCCTGACTGGGGCTCTGCTGGCCCTCTCATCTCTGTGGAAGAAGTCTGTGTGGGGCTCAGTGGACTGGAGGAAACATCTGGAGAGCTGGACCCAGCAGAGTTTGATGCAGGGGTGGGGATCTTACCAGAATCTCCAGTCACTAACTTAATCTCATCCTTTGCTGCAGGATTTTCAGTACCAGTTTCCACCTCTCCAGATACAGAATCATTAAGATCTTTGCATTGTATCAGAACCTTGGTGTTACTCCTCATCTTATTACTGTGGAGAGAGTTTGTTCTCCGTGGAGGTGCTGGAGGTTGCTTGGTCTTCATAATGGAAAGACTACGAATGAAGTTGCGCTTGTTCTTTGCATCCTCCCCAGCAGTCACTGTCGCTGACTCACTGGATTCATATCCTTGACCTGTAACAATATATTCACTTTTACTGATGGGGCTGCCAATCCCACAAACTGAGATACGAAGACTGACAAGTTCTTGATCTCCACTAGAGTGCACTTGCTGACTTTCCTGTCCATTGAGACCCATTCTCTGGGAATTACCACTGTATGCGCTTCCCTTAGAGGACGCAGGGGAGGAGTTTGAAATAATGGTCTTCGAAGACTCTGACTCACTCCAGTTTGACCCGGAAGTTGATGTGGGCATTGGTGTGGAGTCATTGCAGGAATGTTCAGTCTGGGAACCATCGCCATCTGACTTTCTGGATAACAAAGGGCTCACTGATAAGTCCCCAGATGCCAGGCTGCTTTTGCTTACAGTATGGACACTGCTGCCATGATTGACACTGCTACCACGGGTCCGGCTGCTGCGGTCAATCTCGATGACTTCAACCGAGGCTGGTAAAACTGCATTAGGGATGATCGTAGACAAATAAGTGGCCTGAGGAGATATGGACATCACTGGCCCCTAGAGAAAAACAAAAGGAGTTTTAAAACTAAATTTCAAGGCTGGTCAAGGCAGAAGCAGTTACAGTATTGAAGAGTGAAGTTTCAAAACATGAATCTAAATTTAGGACTACATCATTAAGAGCTCGTTTTTATCCTTACCTGCGGTTCCTGGAGGAGGCTTAACATTGCTGAAGGACAGAAGGTGGCAGAAGTGGTCATGCCAGGTACAGCAACAGACTTTGGCCTCAAGCTGTAGGTGGGGCAGAGGTGGGAACCAAAGCCCTGAAGGTTTAGGGACTGCTCATCCTGGTACATTGCTTGGAGGTGCTTCCTAAGCAGCTGTTCATCTCTGGATGCCTGTTAAAGAGTTGAGAAAGCCCCATTCATAAGTGTTTGACAAAACACAAAGCTTATAATGTATGTTAAAACTATTGACTTCTCTCTTTTGAATCCATGACTGTACCTCCAGCTCTGAAAGGTGCACTCTTGCTCCCTCCTTATTTGCCGTCGGAGTTCCTCCATCAACAGTAGGAATGATAACAACCCCTGACTGGCTGCCAGTGATCTGTCCATTGTGGGTAGAAACAAGTGGCTGGAAGGTGGAGCTTCTGTGCAGCGCTGGAATGATGGTGGATTACAGTCAATTACATGTTTACCACATAGGATACGTCATGTCTATTGGTTATTCAGTGTTGATGCTCAAAACATACCAAGCTCTTTTTGGACCTGGTTGGGAATACCCATGATGGTGGTCCGCCTGGTCCTCTTTTTACTCTTATCCAACCTTTTCACTGGATTCAGGGGTTTGAATGTTGAACCTGAGAAAGTAAAAAAAAAAAAAAAAAAGAGGGCTATTTTTGCAAACGCTATACTGCATTTGGCACAGGAGAAAATATTGGTTGAAAAGTGGGAGCACTGCATGATAATGCATTGAAACCCAGCCTGGGAAGGACTGGATTTTCTTGAGGATTTAAAAAAAAAAAGAAAGGATTCTTGAAATATGATGAGAATACCAATCACGCTTGCTGCATGTGCACACACAGAGCGTCACATTTGCCTTCCAGCTGTGAAATGCAGAGGCAGTCACAGTGTTGCCTTCAGATGTTTATAACTTTTGAGTAACCAAAAAAAGCTACAGCTGTGTGTGAGTGAGTGTCTTTGTGCTCATGTCAAGTCCCTCTGCCTTTGATTTCACCCTATGACTGCAGAAGCTCCAAGCAGATTGGAATGAGACATGCATGCTAAATAAGTACATTAGGCTCATCCTAACGCAGTAAAACTTAGGAAGTAAGCTTTAACAAGTGCTATGATTATCTCAAATTTTTATGACAGGAATGAAATGTGGATGCTTCCTGTCTACATACACAAACAGAAACAGGGCTGTTTACCTTGGCGGGTGAGCACAGGCCTTGTTGACACAGAGGAGGTTACTGTGGTATCAGTATTCCCGGTGGTTGATATCGACTCCGGATAGCCACCTCTGTCCTTGGAGCTGATATCCTGCTCTGGACAGAGGGTGTCTGAGGACTGTAGGGGGATACATATACACACACACACACACACACACACACACACACACACACGCACACACACACAGCAATATTCAGTTAGGTGGCATTTTTGGTGCATAGGGAGAGCTGGGAAAATGATTTGCAGAGGTTTGGTGCACTTACAGCGACGCTTTCATCATCAGGGAAGTTCAGTCCATTTGTGTGATCTGTGTAAACCAAAAGGATGAGGTTATGACACAGAATCTGAACACACTCCCACACTCTCCTTCACTTTGTGACCTCCACTGAGAAAACAGCCACCGACAAAGTCTGATCACTGTAACGTCTTTGGTGTCTGACCTTCCTGCTGTAGGATCTTCAGTCCCTCCTGAGCCTCGGTGTGCAGGTCCTCCAGGTACTGTGGCCTGCTGCCCTCAATGAAAACATTCTCCTGGTGGTGCTGTGATGTGGTGTAGTGAACCGCCAACCTCTTCTGGTCTTCATTACCCTTTGGGCCAGCTGTTTGGATGGAGGAGAAAGATGTAGGCGGATAAAACAGAGAAGAATTTATCTCTTCTGGATTAGATGCAGTCAAGTTAACTCCTCCTGCTGTTTTACCTCTGTAACGATATTATGTTTTTGTACGCTTTGTTTTTTGGACCATGTTAGTTCAGATATTCACCAGCTGATGCCCAAGCCTTTCCACTGCTACTTGCTTGTCTTCTTACACCAACTCAAAACACACACATGTTCAACAAGTGTCCATTTGCCAAAACTTTTATCAGAATTACAGAGACTCCTCTGTGCCTCCACCTGACGTGAGTGTGCGTCCATTACTGGCCACATCTTTGATGCAGCACAATCATCAAATCTCCTCCGCTGAGCAGTTCTGTGAGCAGACGTCCCAGCCTGGCCCTCAACGGCACACTATTGCCTGGCTAATCTCCTGCAGTATGTCTCTTCCCCGCCCAGAGGGATTAGTTAATCTGGATTGTCCACATGAAAAGATGCCACTGGACCCCCCGCTGTGGGACGTCCTGCGTGGGAACTGGACCGGGCTCTCCCTTCAGTGTGCCTTTACTCAGTGTTAAACACAGAGAGACTGAACAGAAAGCACACACTTAAAGTACTAGTTTCATAGCAGTCAACGGAGGTAAAGCCAGCAGGGCCATGTAGGGCTGTCTCTTTGCCAGCTTTAATTCTGTTATATCAAAACAGTGCTGGGTTGTGCAGAAATTCAATAATCTCATCTTCACACAACCGCACATTACACTACTGTATAGTTGTGTTTCATGCACT
This sequence comes from Selene dorsalis, assembly GCA_900303245.1. Taxonomy (NCBI): domain Eukaryota; kingdom Metazoa; phylum Chordata; class Actinopteri; order Carangiformes; family Carangidae; genus Selene; species Selene dorsalis. The sequence continues at coordinate 14,238 of OMNW01014928.1, forward strand.
CATGCATTCGCTGGAAACCCATCTCTACACATTTTAAAGTGTAACATAAATGCTCTCAATGTTGAGAGCATGGCCTATGAAAAATCACTCATGTAAAGTGGCTGCTTCTTTAGTCAAAGGTCAGTGTGCTGTATCCACTTTCCCTCCTTTGTCACTTTTAACACTGCGGCTCTCAGTCTTGCCCGATTAGGTAATACTGTGTGAGTGTGGATGTACATACTGTACAAGTTTGTGTGTGTAAGGTAACAGACACTCAGACCCCTCTATCCTCCCACATTCACACAGGTGAGGCAGCTCAGACACAATGCCCTCCCCTGTGTGCGGCTGTGGGAAATCTCAGGTCATTGTGAACCTGGGACTGTGTGGAAAATTTCCTGAGGAGAAGTCCAGGGACCTCCACTAGACCAAGCGAATCATCACACACATTACTCGCATATAAGGTGCTGTAACCAACAGTTGTGATTAAGGGAACAAGCCGCCCCTCCCTAAGAGTCCGCCATACCCCTTTAGAAGGTTTAGGGCTTTTGGTTGATTAAGACGATCGCCAGAAAATCATTTAATCCTTTTATCCCATTAGAGAGCACCCCCAAATTGCATGCAACCCTAATTCTTGCGTGCCAGTGTTTGTGTGTTTATATGACACAAGGACAGAGACAAGGAATCTACAAATATCAAGTCTTTACACTAAGATAAAAATGCACACACCAATCCATCCCCCCATAGCCTCAATAGTACAACCAAAGTTTCTACAGTACTAAAATAGCCACCAGACTCTGGAAACCCTCGATCAAAGCAAGTATTAACGTTATATAAACCAGCATTCATTTCTGTCAGTGGCCTAAAATCAAAGTTACAAGCTGCCAGATTCATCCATGTGAGTCAGCACTCACCCTTCTTCTTGAAGACAGACAGCAGGGAGTGGAGGCTCTTCCTCAAGTAGACCACCATAGCTACACTTGGGCCATGGCAGACAGAAAATCTATACTGTGGTTAAGCAAAGCAGAATCCAGCAAGTCCTCCCTCTGTCACTTGTGAAAAAAAAAAGATCAGTATGAGTCCCAAAGAAGATCCTCTGAACTTCAAGGACAGAAAAATGATAAGAGAGCTTGAGAGCAGGTTCAGGAGTGACCGTGGATTGTCAGGAGTGAGGAGATCTCTGTGTCTCACTGTGTCTTACTCTGTGTCTGAGTGACTTGGGAAGGACAAGTGCACAGTAAGATCTGCTTCCAGCCAAAGCAGCCTGTCCCAGCTGCCTTATCCCCGAGTCTGATACCCTCCTCCCTCCCCCCTCTGCTCTCTCTCCCTCTATTTTGCTTGGTCGCTCGCTCTGGCTCTCTCTGCTGCCATTCCCCTCTCTATTGTCAAATGAAGGAACCCCCCCGCCAGCAAAACGGCTGTCAAAGTTTGGCTTTCATGAAGCATCCACCCCCACGTCTCTCAATATAGACAAACACGTGTGCGTGTGTAAGCACACACACCACCATTGTGAACCACCTCATCCCCATTAAAGAGTGATTCTGCCGTCCTTTTATCGATAAGTTTTACATCCATAGAAGATAAAGATCAGACAAAATTGATGGTTTCATTCTGTTTTATCACCTTTAGATTTATCTGAGATCCTGGGAACCACCTGTTTTTACATGTTTACCTTGTGTTTGTGCTGTTTGCATCGGCAGGGCGATACTATTTCAAAGCATATCATTTTGTAAAATACTGCCCTGACAATTATTGGATTAACCCCAATCCACCTTAATCCTAAACAGTTTTCATTAAAAAAAAGGCGCAAATGTAAATTTCCTACATTGCGAGAATGATAAATGTCCACTTTTTAGAGGTAAACACAACATAATAGTGTAACAGCTCTGATGAAACAACATGGGTATTTTAAATGAATTGCCTTATCAGGCTTCTGATATGATGAAAGTGTCCCAGCACTGGAGGCATCCCTCTTTGTGTTTACTGTCATCACTTCATCTCCGTGTACAAAAAAATCTCCAACGACACTATAATCACTTGTATATTTTAGGGTTATAAAGTTGTACTTGTCACTGTCGCTTCCCTAATGAAAGCCTTCAGCGTCACGCATCTGTCTGCCTCTTGTTATCTAAGTTCTACCGGGGCTACATGTGACAGTAGAGGTTGTGTCCCCACGGTGAAAAGCGAAACAGCCATCTCAGAGTACTGTATGCTTCCTCTCTCCTGTATCACTGTGTCACTTTCTCTGGTGCAATCTCTTACCCGTCTGTCTACGCCGATCTCTCTCCCTTTGCATCTTTCTCTTTCTTCTCTGCTCTGCGTTTCTCTTCCTGTCTGCTCTTTAGCCTTATAGCCATGGAGGTCTAGTTTGAGTTATAAATAGCTGACACAGCCTCAGTTCATCATCTTTAATGGTGCTGTGTGTGTGGATGTATTTCTGTGTGCCTACTAATGTTTCCTGACAAACTGCAAAGGGTATGAAATACAACACGGCAATGAAGAACAAAAAAAAATAGACAAAAAAGCTAAAAAGGCTTATTTTGTGCCAAATATACAACTGGTGCTGTGTTCAGGATTATCACCCTGGTGCATCAGCACTTCTATCCACTTGCCCTCTGAATGGATGTTTATTCCCAATGGGGAAAAACCAGCAGGGGGCTACAGCTGGTCCATACACCCAGACCAGCTGGAAGGTGGTAACACAATTACTTTTACTCACACTGCACCATCATATGACTCCTGGCACTTGAAAATTGAGGTGGGGATGCTAAGCTTCTTCAATGAGGAAATCTCCAGCCCAGTGTCTAAGAGTCAGACTGACCAGCCCGGGGTGCTGGCTGTGGTTCAGGATCGGGGTTAGCAGGGCTGGAATAAGCTGAGGCCTTCAGGAGAACAGCTTTAGACATGGGAGCCAAGCCAGAGGATTAATGCTGCCAATAGCTTAACCTGTCCATCTCTTTACCTAACACACGCTCACTCCTGACATTGGTGCTCCCTCCATCACCTCGTCTCACTTCCATCTATCAGTCTCTTTACTTCAAGTCGGATCTTGAAGGATCCTCTGGATGACATCACCCAGGCGGCTAATTCATACTCATTATCTCCTAATCCATATTAATTTCTGCAAAACAGTTGACCAATATAGGACATGTGGGAGCTTATGTGCATAAGAAAACCGCTTTGTGTTGTGGTGATGTGGCTCTTTAAGTGCCAAATACTCCCTTTCTTCGAGAATAAATCCTTCCACACCACGTCCCCTCAAAGCGGACCTTCTCAAAGTGCCAATTTTGGGGGTCTCTGTCCCGGCATGTGTACCCCCCTGTTGTTAACCAAGACCCCTCATATCAATATTCATTAGACGGCCTAAAGAGACACCATCTGGTCTTGGGGGAGAGGGCAGAGGGGAGAGAGGGGCTTCAGATGCCTTTGATTCAGTCCACACACAACACACCATTCCACTGCATGTGCAAAGTAAGAGTGCACGACAAAAGAGGAAAGTCACATATGCTAAAATCATGCTAATGTAGATTTCCCACACTCATATTTTAATTTACAAAAGGGGAAAACCACAAATATTTAACAGCCAATTCCTCCTTTCCACAATTTAAAATCAAGCAGCGAGGCTTTCTCAGGGATAATTTGTCCAACTCCATAGATAATATCATAAATCAACGGAGCCAGACAGAAGGACTTGTTAACACGTCAAACAGCCTGTTGAAGAACAATCAGACTTCAGACAGCCCACACCCTCACTTGTTATAATGTCAAAGACCAAAAAGCGTTCGGCTCATTAGTTAAAGCCACAGTCAAAATTAACTATAATCAACTGACGTGCCATTTACTGATTTACATCTGATGTTGTGGACTGCCTGGAATCTGTTGTGCAACTACATTTAGACTGGATGTAGTAGAGTTAACTCTAGTTATTTCTTCTGAAGTAGCACACAAAAACTTTTCATCGTCTCATAAAGTTGGAGGACTTAAAGTCGGAGCAGCAGAGGCCAACATATCTCCAGTCCCATGTGTGGGTCAAGATAAAAAACTATTCTCAGAATAAAAACTCAACAGTACATTTTGTTAGAGCTTGTAGAGACACCTCCTGAAGGTGAAGTCTCAAGGCCCAGCCAGGTTATTTTTTCTGACTGACACGGCCCAGTTGCATCGACACACCACACCTCTTTAACAGGAGGAAATCTGGGGAAATCGCTTGACATTAGTGACTCTCTTGCGAGATACGCAAGTGATGTCTTTAATAAAAGGTGATTATATATCAGCGTTTTCAGCCGAGACAAAGACAGACCTCATTTCTCTGAGGAGAGGTGACATTAAGAAGCTGATCTGTATCAACGCTGCCTTTCCTCGTGCACACCCATATAACTTCTTGCTCCACTAGAGAGTGCTGCATCAACTTTGACTCTCATTCCTGCAAGTATGAGACTGCAAAAACAGCAGGTCATCTAATGAGGGTGTTCAGTGAAGAGAATCCACAGGGCCTGTTTGCACTGGTGCCGGACAGAGAGCGGCTAAATGTAAAATATGACTCCCTGTGGAGGGACCAAGCCTAAACCATGACACTAATATACAAACACGCTTATTGGAAAATGTAATACTGTGACCACACGGTGAGTATTAGCTCATCTCATGTCCTCAGCTCACCCTCCCATTTGCTGTACAGAGGAGGAAAGATCTCATCAGAGAGAGAGAGAAGGGGAGAGGGGGGTGGGGGGGTAGCTGTTCTGCCTTTGTCATAACCTCAACATCAGTACTGGGT
>OMNW01014929.1:0-12577 GCA_900303245.1 Selene dorsalis
CCCGGTCCCGGTTCCAGTTCGGGTTCCGGTTCCGGTTCGGGTTCTGGTTCCCGAACCGGAACCGGGACCGGGATCGGGACCGGGATCGGGATCGGGATCGGGACCGGGACCGGTATCGAAACCGGGACCACACATTTTCCCATATTGTCATCTTTCTGACGACCACTCTGAAACTTGGAGAAAAGCATAAAAACAGCCTCTAGAAGCCATTACAATGAAAATATGGTGAGGACCGGCCTAAATGTCCTCACTTTGCAAAATGGTCCTCACTCCAAAGGTTTAAAATTCACACTTGTCCTCACAATAATAGGAGTACAAACACACACACACACACACACACACACACACACACACACACAGGAATATGTGGAGCATATCCCTCAATACATGTTCATCTGATCAAATCCCCACCATCACGACTGAATCAGGTGTCAGGTGTAAGACATTTCTGCCTCCTTTCATACCTGTTACATTTGTTTACTGATTGAAACTGAAAATCTGTTGTTTTTAATTTCTTGTCCTGAAGGAAACCAAGTTTAACGCCAAAGTTTCTGTGAAAGGAAAACGTCTGTCTGTTCACGCCGACCTCCGCAGGTTCACACACATACATGCTACACAGATGCCCTGTGATAGGTTTAAATCCAGTTCAGTGGCTTGCTCTTCATATTTATATGTCCAACAATGTGCTTCATATTTCAGGTTTAAAATATTCTCCAACCAATCAGCTCTGGAGTCTCTGGCAGTGAGTGTTGTTTCTTTCATCTGTCTTCACACACTGAACTTTCCCTTTGACTCTTAAATGTAATGTGTAGGGCAGTCAATCAATTAAAATTTGGGGAATTAATCAACCCTTTTTTATTTGTTCAAAATGTATCTTAAGGGATATCAAGTCTCTAATAATAGACAAATACGCTGCTTTATGCAGATGTAACTTTAGAATACATTAACCAAAAACAATGACAAACTTTGTCCATAAACCGTCGAATATGTGCAAATAACAATATTATGATGTCATCAGAGTGGTAACTGTTAGCAGAGACAGTTTAAGTTGTGACTGCAAGTTGATGAATTTCTGGCAACTGATTCATATGTATTGAAGGTCAAAGGTCAATATAACAGAACGTGCATTAATGAAGGGTATGATAAATAGGGGCATTCAATTTGGAACTTCTATTAATGTGTTAATTTTGACTGCTTTAGTCCTGTGGATCAGACAGAGATCAACCCTCAGTCACAACACACCACAGTAAGAACATTTCTCTCTCTTACTATCTCTAACATCGTGTCTGTCCGTCAGTTGATTCCTCTGCAGGCTCCTCTGAAGACCATGTTGCAGATGTCTGTGGTTCCTCTAATTAACAGTAAGAATCAGATTCATCAGCTGTAAACGCATGAACTATCACACTGATGTCTGTGCTGATGTTTTACTGACTGTGCGCGTGTGTGCATATTCAGACTATACCAAGAGAGGGGTTCGGATCCCTCTGGCGGACGGGATGGACTTCATTGAGGAAGTGGTTGAATATCACAATGTAAGTCTGTCTGCAAGTCATGATTGGGCTGACTGTAGCCCAATCATGATTGTAGTTGCACGAACTAGCATGTGTCCCAAATGTTCCTAATAAAGTGCTCAGTGAGTGTGTATATGTATGTTTATGGTCACTCACCCTGTGGTGACAGCAGCTGTGTTGATCTCCACAGGGTTTTATCATGATTGGAGCAAATCTTCACTTCAGCAAAGGACTGAGAGAAATGATCACAGGGAGCAATGGGACAGAACCGGAAACCAACACGGTCTAAAATACTGACACAAACACACACACACACATATCACACATACATATAAAATAACTTTATAATAATTATTCTAACTTTATTTGTAGAGCACCTTTCGAACAGGAATGCAGCTTAAAGTACATGAAATGTATTTACCACACTGTGTGGCTGTATACACACAAGATAAATTTACACAACATCGTGTAAATATGTACATGACACTGAAATGTAAACAAAGAAATGTTTATATACACAACAGACATATGTATATATATAGATACACTCACACTACATACAGTATATACAACAGACCAGGTGGTCGAAAGTAGGCACAATGATAAGTTGTTTTCAGAAACAGTCAGTTTCATAGTGAACTTAATCTGAAGCTCAGTAAAATAATCTAATTTACAATACACTTGGCGCCACAGGTGTACACACTGATCAGCTGCCTGCAGACAGAGACACAGGGTAAACCAGCAGAGGCCTGTGCCGAAACGCTGGTTCAACCCACCCAGGATACGTTGTCATTATCTGGCTCCACCAAACCCAACAACTACAATCACACCAAACTGTGACGTGACGGTGGTTTGGTTGGGTCAACCTGGGTTATTTACTCTGCTTTGTAGCTCAGGTCTCATTACAGTACATCCACACATGATATTTTCTCTGTGTAGTAGATTCTCTGGTTATATATATATATGTAACCAGAGAATCTACTACACAAAGAAAAACCAGAAGTAAACACAGTACAGCAACATAAAGTAAACCTGCGACATAACCAAACTGTTGATACCTGTTCATGTGTGTACTTTAACCATGGTGACATAACTGTGTTACGTCTGTTTTTGATTGCTGTGATTACTATGTTCAAATGTTGTTGTAACCGTATTGATGAATAAACTGAAACTAAACTGGAAACTGTCTACAGTCGATTCATGGCTGTAGTAGAAACAGTTAACATCATCAAGGCCAGGAGAAATTACCTTAACATAGTGTCCTTTGAAACTTTTTCTTTCATAACATTAATTGTACTCAGTGTGAGTGTGGAGATGACGAAAGAGTCTGTTGTTATAACACATGCAAAAATAACAAATAACGCTTCATGCACTGACAGTATTGTGCAACCTCTACCTGTAGACATGTTATTTTGGTTTTAGGTGCAAACTATCACAGAGTGCAGGCTCATCAACTACATTTGTCAAAGGGCTCGATTTTTCTCAACAGATACCTTGGGGGCCGCACATTTGAATAAAATGAAATTAAATTCATGCTTTGGCCTAATAAATAATTATAATAATAATTCGAATTCGAATAATTTAGTTTTTGATATTTATTGTTTTTTTTGTGACAAACTTTTTATTGAACATTTTGAACACTATATACAAACATAGTGCCATTGCCTTGTCACTAAAGACTTAAAAAAATTAATAAATAAAAATATTGTACACATAAGTAAATAGAAAGAGAAGTAGAGGACAGGAGATGATCTGACCTACAAAGATAAAGTAAGCAAAAAAGTACAGACATTTTCCAGACCCACCAGTGGGAGCTCATTGCATGTGGGGAGAGTCTTGCAGTCAGACAACATAATTCACAGTAACACCTTGCTAGCAAGCAAAGTTACGTCAGAAAGAGAACTGATAAGAGCGTCCCAGACCTGCACAGTAGGTGCTCATGGCCCAAACTTTCTACACACAGATCTAGGTTTCAACCCACAGAATAGTATGTATGTCATCCTATGTGGTTTTACCATCTCTTTCTCTGACACCAGGGTGCAACAACATTCTCATTGCACCAAACTGTTAATTGCTTTACTTGAAATGACCAGTAGTATAATTTAGTAGTAGGTACTGCCAAGCCTGCCAAGTTTTGGTTGCTGTAACGTGCATAGGCGAATACAAGCTCTTTTATCATTCCATATGAATTCAGGGATTGTAGTTCATCAAAGTACTTAGGTGGTGGAAGCATAGGGATCATAGAGAACAGGAAATTCAGTTGGCCGAGTACATTGATTTTCAGTATCGCAATTCTGCCTTGCAGTGACATCTTGAGATCAGACCACCTCTGATTGTCTGAGTTTATTGTAATTTGCATGTGATGCATGTGTGAGAAATTGGTTACGATTATGTCTGGATATGTAAATGCAGAGTTATGCCATTGAATATGCTGAATGACAGGTAAAGTGAGGTGTTTGATATTTATTGTTTTGATATTCTAATTTTCTTATAAAACTGAAGGTATTTTAAGCCTTTGTCAGTCAGGCTCCATGAGTTTGATAGATATTTTGACTCAATATTTGTGGCTGTTGTGTCCATCACTGGCTTCAACATGAGGTTATGGACAAAACACCGCCTGTTCCACAAGTTTGTTATGGGATCTCAAGCTCCTCACGATGACCTGTTTCTGATTAAGTTACTTCAAACTCTGTTTGTCTGACCACAAGATATTTTCTTTTTGATCCTCACAATTTCATAATTCAGTCGCAGACCCGATTGGAAGGCTTGGTGGGCCGGATTCAGCCTGTGGGCCGCCAGTTGACGATCACTGACGTAGTGTGTTGTTATTGCAGAATATTAGTTAACAATGCCAACAACATTATAACCTAACACATTTTAGGTTACTCAAAGGTTAGTTTTCCAACTTGTAACTGTAACTCAGATTTGACATCATTCCAAGCTCTAAACTCACCCGTCAGTGGCACCCGTCAAGAGTTGGTAACCTTGGTTACTGTGCACAACAAAGACAGGCCCCTGTAACCACAGTAACCATAGTTGGCAGATAAAAATTCAAAAATGCTAAAGGTACACAGGACAGGAAGAGTGCATTATTTGCTGCCCAAAACTGAAAGATGTAAACAACATAAACACCAATCACTGATCACCAAATTAATCAATAAACAGCATCAGGTTACACTCAAGTCACTCAAGTTTATTGATCAGTTTGGCAGATTCTATTCTAATATGGTAAACAAAATAAATAAAAGTATTGCAGCAAAATCATTTCATTTCACTTCATTTAAACTCACTGCGTCACAAAGTAACTAACAGCTTATTAGTTATCGAGCAATATCAGTTAGTATATAATGTATTAATCCATTGCTTTTAGTAAACTAAGCTAACTGTAAGCAGTTAACTCAGGTAACTTATCAGTTATTCATCAGTAGTATATCATCAAGTTAACAGTAGTTTCACATATTGCAGAACAGATTTGTCACTGTTTTATCAAACTTAAATTATCAAAGTTTTCATTATCAAAATATAATTTTTTTAATATTAATTACATGTTAATATAAACTGAGTGTTGAAACAAATCGTCACTATGTTATTATTACCTCTTAGGTATTATCTCTGAGCTACAGTTTGATGCTGAACAAACCAGTTTTCCCTCTTTAGTCATTTAGCGAAATCTTTGCTGATGCCTTCATAACCATGGAAACCACACTTCCTGCCCGCGACTCTGCAGCCGAAGGTCAGGGCCTCCTGCAAACTTCCACCTACAGATTATTTAGAAAAAAAGTTGGAGAAACATTTTTGGAAAAGGAACCACAAAAGAATCCAGAGAACAAAAGCAACTGATCTGTCACCAGTCTGCAGGTTGAACTACTGGACAGTTATCATGTCTTACTGTAGAATTATGTCTCACTGTTGGACGGTGTAAGTGTCTCACCATTGGACAGTGTGTAAATGACAGCAGCATTGAAAGTGTCCCCAGCTCCAAGAGTATCAACCAGAGATTCAGGAGGAAAAGCATCTGAATGAACGACAACACCATCTGGACCCAGAGCATCTGCTCCCTTCTCTGCCCAGGCACAGACAAGGACAGCCCTGAGACACAGAGACAGGTAGGTCAGAGACAGAGATAGACAGGTCAAAGAGCTACTGACTTCTGACCTACACTCACCCCTGTTTGACCCGACTGTAGAGTCCCCTCAGAGCAGCCTCAGCTGACTGGAAGCCAAAATGACGAGCAACGTCTTTACTGACAAACACCTGAAGAGCACACCCGATCAGTTTTAACAGAATTTTCAAAGCTAACAGTCCCAGACTTAATTATTATGAGTAGAGAGAGTAAATAACTTAATGACTTTAGAGGCAAGTCACTGTTATTTAAACTATACTATGACAAAAAATCTCAACAACCATATTTCCATGACTAAGATGAAAAGGCAGCATCAATGTCATTAGACAGCATAAATATTACTATAAAAATTTGACTAAAAATGAATTAAAGAAATTAAAATATGATGAAAAGCTCTCTTTTTTTGGTGAAAAAAGAAAAAAAAATCGACAACTAATAATCTAAATGTTGCACACATATCATCTGTCCAATCATTCCTTCAACGCCCCACTCTACTGTTAAAGACATGCAAGTTAAAACTCTTTATCACAACAAATATATTACAGTTGTTAAACAAGTATCCTGTGCATCAGAAACTATTCATGTGCATGTTGTCACCTTGCTAAAAATAAAAAACACAGACATGTCTTGTAAAGATTCATACCACGTCCCCATGAGGAAAAAGTTGATACAGTGGCTCTCTCGTCTTCTCGATCTCCACAGACACAGTGATTCTCTGTTGCTGTGGTAACGTGCTGTTATACATGACGACCCGCTCAATCATCTTCACCTGCTCCTCAGCATTTCGGCCCTGCACAGGTTAAAAACAAAACAAAACAACAGTCAAACGTATAGGGACTAATAGACCAGACAGTACTGGAATATTTAATGTAGTGATGACTTAGTTCACCTCTTGTTGTTGAGAGTTCAGTCAGTCTGGTCACATTAGTCTGGTTTATCCAAAGGTTTAGTCCAGTTTGCTGGGTTCAGCTGAGTTTGTTGTTTTAGTCTTATGTTTAGTTCGATTGGTTTTGTCGAGTATGTAAGGTTTGGTCAAAGCAGTTTGTTGTTATCTGATTTAGTTGTTGGGTTTAGTTTGTCTAGTTTAGTTAAATTGGTCAGGTTCAGTTTAATTCAGCTCGTCTGGTTTACATTAGTTTGACGAGTTTAGTTCTATCTGGTTTAGTTTGATTCAGTTTTCAGGTTTGGTTAAATTTACTGTAGTGTGTGTTCAGTGTGGTTTCTTGCTCACCTCCCAGTGGATCCACTTGAACTGCTGCAGGTCAACTTTAGAAAAATCCTCCGCTGTGGCATCAGGAAGGTTCCTGTTGAACAGGAAGTCAGGTCAGGGCTCAAAAACAATCAGTGACAAAAACAAAAGGAAATCAATATTTCTTTAGATGTTCAATTAACCAGATTAATTCTTAAATCTGTCAGGACCTGGTGGAGGTGCAAACATTGTATAATTTGAATTGATAAATGACAGCTGGTATCTCTGTTTAAAGCATCACACTGATGAACAATCGATCAGACTAATGAACAATTGATTCTTGTAAAAAATCTAAAAGTTGTTTTATGTACAGTATGCTGTTCAGACTGAAGACAAATGGCTTTCACAGTCTCTGTGAATCACAATAACACATTTTATTTTAATTCAAACACAGACTCTTAAGAAAAGTTGCTCCAAATCAAAAGGAAAAAAATAGTACCTGTGGGAGACATTCAGGGACATTTGAAAATAACACTTCAGGTGGTAACTGAAATTTTTTAAATTAAAATTAAATGTGATTTGATCATTTTGATCAAAAGTTTAATTACTGTACAGATTTATATCACATTGTTGTTTTAAACATCAGGTAAATTAACTGAATCAGTGTTAATGAATTAACCTGAAACCACTGCAGAGACTCTCTTGGAGAACCTGGAGCTAACCTTTTCCTCCTGTTCACAGTTTTTATGCTAAACTGAGCTAAATCTCTTAGTGAATGACACACAAATCTGTACTGAACACAGAGAAACGCATACACACTGACCACACATCTGAATACGCCACTTCCAGGAATTATACGGAACTGTACCTTTAAATGATCAATAATAATAACCATTAAAATCAAAACATCTCAGTTGCAACCGCTCAAGATCTCAGGACAGAATCAGCTGACGTTCTCACATCTCACACTGATCAGTAGATAGATCTGAATACTATTCTCATAAATGCACAAACAGTTTTATGATCTAAACTTAAATCTACATAACCCTTCCCACTTCACTGTATTTTGTTTTGATTTAACCTAGTTCCTCTTTGCTCACTCTGATCTGTGGATCCATTCAGGTTCAGGACCTTGACGTCTCGCTCTGCAGTGGCTCGTGAGACCAACCGTGATTACACCAGATTCAGTATCAGCATCAGGATCAGGTGTTGGTTTGTGCTTCCTCCAGGTGGGTCAAACAGCGTTCACTAAACACCCCTGAGCTTTGGTTTATCTGCCCACAGGCCAGAGGAACTCAGTTAATCTTCAGTTTTAGCGTTTTAGCCTGAACTAATGAACAGAAACTTTCTGCTGAAACAAAGCACAAAAACTGATCAGTCATGAATTTAAAACAGCAGCTCAACTATTAAAAGTTTAGTTCAGGAAAGCATCTGTTTGAAGTGCATCTACTAAAACAGGTCAGATTAAATGGACCAAGGAAAACAGAAATATGGATATTTTTAAATGAGGTGTTGAATGCAAATGTAGAGGGTTAGGATGGACTGATGTTTTGTCATGTGGTGACAAGCCTATCTCCGTGGGGATGAGGTCAGATATGGAGAGGTATTTAGTAAACGCTGTGTGACGGGGGCTGGTCGTCGGGTGGTCTTACATGTCGGAGAGAACAACAGTTCGAGATCCAGTGGACGGACAAACCACACAACATGCACACGGAGTTTGACCTTCGTGCCAGACCACCGCTGACACGTCGACCGCACGCTGTGCAAAGTCTGTCACGATGAAACTGAACCGGAGACAAGAAACACATCAGACACATGAGGCTGTGCTCTGATTGGTGGAACAAGAGCAGGACGGGGCAGCTCCACGACGACGATGACGGTCTTCCTGAAACAAAGGCAGTTACTCACACACACACACACCTGTTCACATCTGTTCACACCTGTTCATGTGGAGGATGGTTCGACTTCCTGTGCTGGTGTTGGCGATGACCACAGAGGCTGGAAGGACACACTGAGCGTGCTCAGACACCAGAGACACGTCGATGTGGAACTTCTGAAAATCTTCCAAAATAAAACTACAGACAGGAAACTGTTTACATCTCCTCTTTCCTACAAAATAAAACTGTAGACAGGAAACTGTTTACATCTACTCTGTCCTACAAATTAAAACTACCTACTGTCCTCACTGAAATTGGAACTGCTCAGATTCTTGAGAGATGTGGAAGAGTTCAAGAAACATGGAGATGAGGAGAAAAGGAGAGAGGAGACAATAGCATTTCTCACACACGCACAAACACACAAACACACATACAGTGTTTGGTTATACGTGTGTATGAACATCATTAAACTAAACTATGAAAACACACAATCTTACTAAACATCTAATGTACATGTCTGTTGTTGAAATGTATTGATTTCCTATCAGTAAACTAATTTACTTGGATGACAATGTGACCAACTGATGCAGATTTTGAGGAATGATTAATGTATTGAATAACATGCTGATGAATGTGTTGATCTGTACTCACTTGGCCACAGGTCCAGCAGACAGAGAGCCCATGAAGGCGCAGGGAGCTCCAAGAAGCGACAGCACGGTGCAGGAGTTTGAAGCGTTTCCTCCTCTCTGCCAGCGCTGCGATAAACACCTTAAAGACCAGACACTGATCACATCACTGCATCATGACTATCACTGAGAAAGCTCAGTCGCCCAAAGCGGCGAGCAGGGATGAACGAGTCTCAGTCCAAATAAAGTCACTTCAGCTGATTTAGTTAGAGTTAGAGTTAGAGTAAGCCCACTCTTGTTTTACAAATGTCTGGAGCATTTATATATTCTCTATGTGTTCAGGGGACATATTCAGTGGTGTCACTGTGTTAGCATCAGTCTGTGGTCCTGTAAGCCTGTGGTTGTTAGACTGTATGTACCAGCATCACCCTGTTTGTGTCAGACTGTAGTAGCACCAGTCTGTGTTAGCACCAGTCTGTGTTAGTGTTAGCACACGTTTGTCTCATTATTAGTAGTCTGTAGTCTTATTAGTGCCTGTGGTACCAACACTCTGTGTTAGTATCAGTATATATTAGCATCAGTTTGTGTGTGTTAATATCAGTCTGTGTTAACATAAACTTGTATCATAGTCTGTGTTAGTATTAGCACAAGTGGTGTAATGGTAGTATCACTGTGCGTTGATAAAAGTTTGCCTATATTAGCACAAGGTTGTGTTAGCATCAGCCTGTGTTAGCATCAGCCTGTGTTCATGTTAATATCAGTGTGTAAGCAAAAGTTTGTCTTAGTCTTTTAGCACCAGTCTGCGTCAGCATCAGTGTCTTTTAGCACCAGTCCGTGTATGAGCCTGTGTTAACACTCGCCTCTCAACAGTATCAGTGTGTGTTAGCATACATTTGTCTTAGTGTCAGCGGTTTTTTGTTGTTTTTAAACCAGCCTGTGTTGACATCCGCTTATGAATGAGTGGCTTAGTATGGGTGTGTGTTAGCAGCCCGCGTGCTCACCTGCTGTCTGTGTCTTCTTCTGGGTATTTGTCCACCACATTGATGATATCCAGACAAACCAGGCCCACGCACAGAATCTTCTTCTGTTGTTCCATGTTGATCCACGAATGCAGTTGTTATAGTTTGGACTTTGACACACAGGCGTCATTCCCCCTGTCATTTCACGATAATAAGATGCACCACTTCCTGTCAGTGGTGATTATAAAATAAAAGCCTTACAGACAGTAGCTGCTCGAGCACTTTTTTTTTGTCTTTCTGCTTTTTGATGATTTAAACTGCATTGCTTGCACATGCTAGCCTACTGGAGTTCGTGTTATTATGAAAAATATATGATACAATACATATGAATCCTCACTTTGTCAGGTAAACCATTTAAAATGATAACTTCTTGCTTCCTCGTGAGACACGGGAAACGCTCAATACCTTTGCTCTGAATTAAAAATTATTTGTGTGTGTTTAGGCATTTATTACTATTATTATTTATTATCATTAGGCATTGTGTTTGCAAAATGAATGCAAGTTAAAGCTGAGATGACTTCAGTTTCTGAATCACCAAGATCAGGGAAAACCTCAAGACAATATCAATCAATCAAATCAGTTCTGCTACAGACAGTATCATCAATCAGTTTTTTCACTTTACTGCTCTGATGAGTAGTATCTTATCTTAGCATATCTTTCACATGATAATTTCATAGTACAGGAGTTAACTCTCCATCAGAGCTATTATAGCCAATTGCAATAAATAATGTGATGAATTATCACATCACAGAAATGACATATTATTGATAACACATGAATCACATGCTGTATGGTGAACAATATGATATAAATAAGGGTTTTTCAAACTGTGGGGTGCACCTCCCCTGGGGGGGCGCCAGAGTTTTTTTTGGTGGTGATGGGGGGGGCCTCAGCACAGTGAAGTGGACAGTCTGAGGACAGAGAGCTTTGAAATGCAGTGTATGAAGTGTGAGACTGTACGTCCTGACCACAGCTGTTCAACTGTAGTAGAGGAAAACTCTGCTGTTCTCAGCTCCGCTATGACATGCTCCTGGCATCTTATTTTTTTAGTGAAGCTCCAGTATAGTGACTGGACTAAAAATATGCGGGATGACGCTGTATGCGATTCAGTGTTCTGAAAAACCCTTTTTTGAAGAAAGGGTTTTTCAAGGGTCCTTGGTAACACTAAGGGTTCCACTAAGAACCATTTTGATCCAGAGAACCCTTTTTGGAAGATTGTTGAAAGCATGGGTATAAGATCCTGTGCCACCACAGGCTTCCTGATAACACTTACTAATAATGATGCAAAATACAATTCCTTGGGATTACAGGTACAAATACTTTTCATATCTATTTGTTATAAAAAAAACAAGCAGTTCGTCTAAAGATCTTGTTGATCAAACAGTAGTATACTTGCCCAAAGACGAGATAAAGCTCAATAACTGTGTGATTGATTGTTTACAGTCTTTAGATTTTTCTATCTTTTACAGTGCATTAGGGGCTGTAGACTTTGTATTGATCAATTTCAGGATGGATTTCTTTTTCACAGTACTGATTACTATATGTTTGATGAATGCAGAGTAAATGCTAAACCCACAGAGTTGATAAATCTTTTTTTTCTTTATTTTTGGAGATGCAAAATGCATGTGCTGTGCTGTAATGTGATCAACATTTCTCCATGAGCTGCATGCCCTGAACATTGTTGTGTGTAATGACTACTCAGCAGTGTTTCTATTTTGACCAATTAGTGCAAGAGCTGAAAACAATGTTCGATCTTGAGCACAGGTAAAACGATTTTGAGGTGATGGTTCGGTTTTGCAAAAAGAATCAGAGGTTTTGTGAATGTAGTTTGAGAAAAGAGTTTTTTATTTACAATTCTGAGGAAAAGGGCTGGAGGATTCAAAAATGTGTTTTAACAGCTGTGAAAAACTGTAAGAAATAAGTGGGAGAACTACAGCACCTGGAGAAAACCTCCAAGGACTGTGTGTGTGTGTGTTTGTGTGTGTGTTTGTGTGTGTTTTTTTTTTGTGGTTTCTAAATGAAACAAGTGGGAAAACCGGAGAACCCCGGGGAAACCCACAAGGAGTGTGTGAGTGTATGTGTTTGTGTGTGTGTGTATTTGTGTGTTTTTTTTGTGGTTAGGGGTTTCTAAATGACAAAAATGGGACAACCGGCGAACCCCTGTGAATAGGCTTCTGGGTCAGGTACGCACTGCCTAAGGAATTCGACAATGCTTTTTCTCACAGAGGAGAG
>OMNW01014929.1:25036-40092 GCA_900303245.1 Selene dorsalis
GGCTGCCCGGACGACCGAGGCGAGAGGGTGAGTTCCCTTCGCTGAGGGACCGCCCACATTCATCCGAACCAATCAGCAGATAGGGGGAGGAGCAGCGCTACACACAGGAGAGGATTAGAGCAGTGTGTGTTTGATGTGAAAAGACTTTTATTTTGTAGCTCCATGTCTCTTAGACTGTATTTTGGAGGGTTGTGGGAGTGTTTTGAGTGAAATGTACCTTTTATTTATTGGGTTTGGCTGAAATTTACTGACTCTCAGCAACACTGATGCCAAAAATATTTAGACACAGGCATTTCACCTGTATGTGACTTTGACTGTGCAATACCAAAACCATTGGCCTAAATTTGCTGCTTAAAAATTTATCAATGCTGTAACTTTAAGATTTCCATAATCAAGAGCAGTCTCCATGTGGCGTCCAGATACCTTTGGCTTTATGTGGTATATTAAATATTAACTGTTTGTTGACTGTTGAAACAACCTACAAAGATGTTACATGTCAAAAAAAAACAAACTCTGTGGACATTTTAAGATACTAACGATTGTGTGTGTGTATGTGTGTGTGTGGCTGTGTGTGTTACCTGGATGTGTAATCCGTCCACAGCACAGCTGATTGAGTCCAAGGAGGGAACATGTCTCACTGATCCAGACTGATAATTACTATGAAAAAAACCCAAACACCACAGGTAAGTGCTGGTGTGTTACATGTGTGAGTAACATTATATGCTAAATTTCTTTGGATTTTGGACAAAACGCGACACCTAAAAACCAAAAAAGTTAATTAGTAAATAAAAAACCTGGCTTTAAATGTTATACACAGACAACACTCTTGATTTAAATCAAGTCTGATATAGCGTAGCGGTTTATGAAATGGAAACATCAGTACGAAAGCAGTGACAACTGTGGTGTGTGTGTGTGTGTGTTACCTGCTGATGCTGCTCTTCCTGGACAGAGTGCTGCTTGGAGAAGCTGGAGGCGTCTGATAGGTGTAGCTGAAATCAGAACCTTTCAGGTCTGAAATCACCTGAGAAACGACAATAACACACAGATGACAGCTCAGGTGACTGTGTGTGTTTAAGTGGATGGCAACAAGGTTAAAGCTGGTTTTGTATTTAGCATTGGGCCGGTCCTCTCTCTCACTTAAAGACCCACAGATTGGAAAAAACAAAACAAAAACAACCATCAGAAATTGAACATTAACTGATCTTACAGCTTTACCACTACTACAGCTTGAAGGAAAATCTGTGAAAACCAAGTCATAGATGAAAAGTCAGAGGTCATCACAACCATCAGGAGCAGAAGCAGGAAGAAGAGGAGGAGGTACCTGTTCACTGGCTGGGGGGAGTTTGCTGGGCTCAGCTGTGAGGTGCATCAGATCTTCCAGAATAGTCTGCAGGTGGGTCACCTCACCCAGCATGTTGATCTCATGGTCCTACACACACACGCACACACACACACACATTAATGACTGCTGTGGTTGATGTATACAGGCTTTAAAAGCTCTCTCTGTGATGTACGAGTGTCTTTGTGTGCACTGACCAGCACAGGCTTCAGCATGGTGACGAAGCTGCAGTATCGCGCTCTTTCCTCTATCAGCGCCCGACACACGGCACGTTTCTCTGTGTCCTCCAGGACGGCGTAACGCACGTTGACGTCCTGCAGCGCACTGTCCAGCTGTCCCCGCACTTCGTCCTTCCCTACGGAAACACACACAGGAGGAACTGATGTTAGGAAACACAACAAGTGTCCTGTCCCCATGTGACCGTGTTCATTGAAATCACCTGTTCAGCTCCTGTGACAACACTGCCTCTCTCTACCTCATTACATATAAACAGTAAGTGAAAAGGAAGGAATGAGAGATTAAATAAGTCAAAGACAGTTGCAAATATACAACTTTGCTGAGGGCTTTTAATTTAAAACCACAGATAGAGGGAGTGACAGAGAAAGGCATATTCAATTAGCAATAATTAAATTAGACTTCATCCTCGACTACCTGTTAATCTTTGTCATTAATTTTTACTCCCCAGTCGAGGAGCATGTTAAGAAAAAAAGTTTAAAAATTCTTTCAGTAAGTTTTTCTCTTTGAAACCGAAACCATTTCATCATGTTTGTAGAAATGTGACTTTGATGCAGGTTTCACAGATGTTTCAAGTGGAGATCACAACAAAAATTCTGACACAATATAGTAACATGTTGTCATAGTAAATGATAATAAGAGGAATTTGTCGGTGAATGCCAATATTATTCTCTTGTACCATTTGCAGAGAAGAAAAACCAGATGCAGAATAACCCTTAAAAAATGTATAATAAAAATCTAATCAATAATAAAAGCCCTTTTTACACTGGCACACTGCTGATGTTAAATCTTAGTGACAGCATCAACAGTGACAGACGACCAACACACTCAGGCAGTGATACTCATGACCAGCAGGGGGCAGGACAACACTACACAACTGCAGTATATAATGAAACAAAAGAGAGTGTGTGCACACACAGACACACAGACTCACACACACATACACACACACACACACTTTCTCTCTTTGATGTGATTTACTATGTTGTTTGTTTCCATGACTTGTAACATGCGGCTTTGAAAACCTGACATCCAGTTAAACGCTGGCAAAACCTCCAGTCTGTCTTTCTCATGAAGTGGGACGACCCTTAATCATTACCACTGCTGAGATGCCCTTGAGTAAGACCCCGAACCCCATCTGACTGGTCAGGAGTTTAGAGTTTGCAGAAAAAAAATACGGGACAGCAGAAACATCTTTACATCGCAGTGGTCTGACAGAGTGGTCTGCAGAGAGCTGATATCTGTGTGTCGATATTAACCATCACAAATACTATTGTTTTGTTTCTGGAAAAAAAAAAACACTCAATTATTTTATTAGAAAATCCTAAAAAATTGCATCAAACCCTCTTATGTCATTGAAAAATACTGAATCAATACAGGCTGATGTGCAGTAGGCTTAATTTGATCTAAGATTAGTTCAAATCAGGGTTTTAGTAAAACTGCGTTTAAAATTGGTTTAAAGGTAAATAGGTTTAAAATTTAATTTGAAATGAAATTTAGTTTAAACAAGAGGGCGATTCACTGTTCAAATTCATCTCAAAAACACAGCCGTCTGAAAGTTAAACCTGTTCAACTTAAAAGTTAAACCCACAGTTTAACTTGACTTGTTTAAATCTCAATTTAAACAAGGATTAAGTCTGGATTCAAAGTTAACCATAATGGTGTTATCCAGCCATGTTGTTCCTTTCTGTTCTGGACAAGGGAAGTCTCCTGCTACACTGAAAAGTCCACGTTTTCACATCACACTCGTCTCAGCTGCACACCGGACAATGATCCTACACCAGAGATGTCATGAAATCCTGCGGAGACTTAACTGGAGCAAAGAGAAAATCATCCTGTGCAGCAAAACATGAACCAACAAGCAACAATAAGCTTCTGCTTTTTTGGAGAGGAGGCTGACTCAAATATGTTTAAAATATGACAATTTTGACACATGCTATATATAAATCATGTGCCACAAGTAAAGATGATGGATGTTCTATCATCATAGAAAGGACAGATTACACACGGTAGTCTCAAGGTGTTCTTTGAAGTCAAGGATCACAGTCCGAGTCTTCAGGGATGATGATAAAAGGCCTTTAACATATTACATGGCATTACATTATATTGTGCTACATAAGTGACGATGGCTTCCAGCTATACTGCGTCAGAGTGAGCTGTGCTATAATAAAGGCTTTGATGTGCCTCAGATTTCTTCTTCTTCGTCTTTGCATATTATATCATCATGAGTCTGTTCATCTGACTGTCGGCTGTTTCACTGCAGCCCTACACAGACCAACATCACTCTGTGCACACTGGTTCAGCGCATATTTATTGACAAAAAAGCATATCTAACACTCAGGGTGTCACAACAGTACTCGCTATAAGCTCTCCTTTTAAAGCTGCTCACTGCTACAGCCTCTGACAGGCTGGTTTCACCATAACCTATTTATTCACTCATACAAATAGCACGATGTTGTAATTTAATCTGTATGTACCTAAAAGTTTAGATTTGCCGAGGAGCTGTAACTGAGTGTTTGAGTCTGGGCCTGGAGGGTTTGAACCTGCAGGTAGAGACAGACACAGACGGAGCTCTGACCTGCAGACCACCCAGCTGTGGAAACACACCCACTCAATGTAAAAATAAGGCCAGAAGTGGAGGAGGGAGCACAAGTTTCCACCAGCACAGAGGAGTTAAAGAACAATGGACAGAGCTGAGCTGAGCTGACCCCCACAACTCCCTCACCCCCCTAAAAGTACGCATTTTTATTGGGAACTTCTTTTTCTTTTTATGCTACTTCCACTTTCACAGCTGTGATTACCAGTTATATTACAAAGATTATATATTAAACCAATGACCAGTATATAGAACGCAACATGTTTAGAAATGTATTGACCAGGTATCACATAAAAATAAATATGCTAAATATGTGATATAATCAAATAAAACAACACTGATCGAGTTTTAACATTGATTGATATGAGCTCTAGAAAAATTAATAAAAATAAATAGAAAAGGGGCAAAATCTTATAATGAAAAATTAATTATCTGTAAAATTGAAGTAACCACAAACTGAATACACAAATGAAACGTAACAACCATTTTTTTCTAGTCGACAACCAATGCAAAGAGATCATTCTAAATTCAACTCAGGCGATCACATTGGTTCTTATCATCCAACACATACAAAGATACTCATATGTCTGAGAAAGACTCAAATCAGCTGATTAAATTGACGTGGAGCCCTACATGCATGGCTTTAGCAATTCTGCAATATTGTTACTTTTACTATCTAATATCTGAAATCCAAGATCTCCAGAAGAATCTCATGAACTGACCTCCAGTCCATCTTCCAGCTGACACGAGATAAATAAATCCTCTCCGTGAAATCACAGGAGAGAAAAGGGCATAAAAACAGAGACGCAGACAGTAAATCCTGCTGAAAACAGTAAGCAGCAGTTTCCTCAGCCAGACACCCACACTGCAGACTTTGTGTGACAAAGCTCAAGCTAAACACGGCTTGTTCACTCAGGTGCGTGAGCGAGAGCATGGAGAGGACAGAGGACCGTTTCCACGACGCTAACAGAGGCTCAGTGTCGGCGTGCCACGGGTCCGCCTGACGTCTGGCCTCCATGGAAACGCACAGACAAGACGAGTGTTGTCAGACTCCGCTTCTGGCTGGAAACCCAGGAAAACACAAACCTGAAGACAGAAGCTCTGTGGACTCAGACGCGGTGTTAAAGGTGAAACACAGTTCACGTGAAGCTAATTCTCAGCAGCTGGGAAAAGTTCTGTAATAACACATCAGGTTTGTGTCTTAACAGGATCTCCAG
Organism: Selene dorsalis; assembly: GCA_900303245.1. Taxonomy (NCBI): domain Eukaryota; kingdom Metazoa; phylum Chordata; class Actinopteri; order Carangiformes; family Carangidae; genus Selene; species Selene dorsalis. Next base: position 30,423 of record OMNW01014929.1, read on the forward strand.
CTTTTTAGGTCACAACATGGAAGTTTCCTCAACACTTGCGCTCTCACCTGGAGAAGCCATTCATATCGTGACTACAACGTATTTTTCTCAAAGCTGCTATGGTGGTAAATAATGAAGAGAATGAAAAGCCAGCAGACGCAACCCCTCAAGTTAGTCAAGGCAGTAACTTAATCCTAATTTAATTCTTTGTAAGTCAGACACACTGAACCTGAGACAAGTCATTATGAGCCATTTTCACTGTGACTCTGGACTACACTTCCCACAGAACGACATCTCTGTGCCAAACGGGAACATAAAGGAAAAGTTATCATATTGTACATTTTTCTCATTGTCAACAAATTCCATTAAAGACTGAACCCAACAGTTAATTGATCTAATTTTGTGTCCAAAGCCTGATGTCGCCCTGTGACACAGAGCGCCATTGTTGTCTCGGAACTTTTTAAAAACACATCAAGGGGCCATAATGACGTGCCCTTGTTTTCAGGACATACACACACAGTAGTTTAAATCCACGTGCATGAGCCCATCCACGTGTTGTGTGTGAATTGTGACTGCAGCTTAATTTACAGCAACTGATTTAAACAATGAGTCAAGTCAAAGGTCAGTGTAATGCATTGATGCATTAATCACATGTTAAAAGAAATTGTTTTGTTAAAAGGAATTTGCATCGATGTATAATAACCTATACACAGCATAACACACCAAACACTAGATGTCTGGATGATTGTGTTTAGAACTGCACCTGAAAATCCTGAACTACTGTATACGTAGAGAGAGAACGGGGAAATGTTTTCTGGTATGAAAATGATCACAATAATAGTTGAAGAACCTCACAGAGCAGCTGTAAATGAGGCATGGAGAGTGAAACCAAAAGTTATAGCCTCTTGGTACTTCAGAGCTTCATTAGCTGCATGTTTTTCAGCCATAAAACCAGTCTGCTAACATTCCCCACACACATGCACGCACACACACACACACACACAGATTCAGTGCAGTTCTAACAATTGCTCTTGAATCAGCAAGACATACTGACTATTTTTGTCTGTTTTTACTCGTTTTGAGCTTAATTTGATTTGAAGAGGCACCAACATGTTCCCTGCTGGACGACACAGAATCCAGATTGGAAACTTTGATCATATTAAAAACTGAACACTGACACAAAGTGCAGCTGTTTGCAGCTTCAAATGGAAAACACAATATTAAAATCAAAGGATGTGTCAGCATTAACATGTTCAGCCTAATAATACTGTAAACCATCAGTAAACCATCTTCAGAAAATGACTGCATCTGTAAGTAATCAAATATTACAGCTTTATTAGACTAACATTAACTAAACTTGGTTGGTATGTGACCACTGTATGCCTGTATATGTGTTTTATTCACTTACCATCAGACTGTATGACTGAATATGTCATGTGCCCTATGGTGAATTTGTTTTTTACACAGAGAGAAAGAGAATAAAGAAGAATCTTTAGTTTTGGTGGGGGGGTTATACGATTATATATTATGCATGATGTTACATATCTGTAAGGCTGGTTAAATGATAATTAAATAAAGCCATTGTCAAAATATCTACTACCTGAGTGTTCAGCACCAAGATCATTTTATTTGCTCCCAGTGTTGTCTCTATTCGAGAAGTTCATGAACATAGTGAAACATAGTGAAACCAGTATGGCGCCATGTTTCAATTAAAAGCTGACCTTAAACTTTTGATAAAACCTAATTTTTTTTTTACCAGGTAATAACTGACACAATTTACTATTTCCCAATGAAATTTTCTCCATGAGCTTGGTAAATATCTCCCTCCTCTGTGTCTCTTGTGACCTACATGAGGGTACAGATGTGAAACAAAGTGAACAGACTTTCTGCTGCAGCTCCTGTTACAGACTTACTCATCTAACAGTCTAGACCATCTGTGTCACATGCTGATGATGTCATCAGTGCCAGACAGGTGGCCAGATAGTTCAGTTCAGGTGTTAGATGGGTTTCTGTGGAGCTCTGGGGAGGCATGTCGGGACATGAAGTAGCTCTCTTCACCTCCTTTAGCTTCACTGCTCCTCACTCCTCACCTCTGACCTCCTCATCTGCATCCCTCATTGTTTTCTTCTCCTTCTCCTGTCTCTCCATCTCTTTTTCTCTCAAGTACTGTATGACATCATCTCTGCCTGTCTCGTCTTTAAAGCAACAACTTGAGAAAGAGATAATTCATAATTCATCCATTCATTTCTTGTCCATCTTCAAACTTCTTGTCTTTCTTTTCTTTATCCTTTCCTTGAAATTGAGAATTCCCATCTTTTTGTTTCCATCATTACACCCTTCCTCTTCTTCTTGTCCCCTTTCTAACCCTCCCTCCGTCCACTTTCTGTCCTGACATTGCTCAGCTTGTCATCTGTCCTCTCCTTCATGCTCATTTCATACAATGCGATGTACATAGTCCTGGCGATCAGACCTGAACACTGCTCACAGTGGATTTTTGTGATTCCTCCTTCAAACGTGTTGAGTTTGATTAAAATGCTGAATGTTGTAGATTACAGCTTCGAAGGATAAAATGTGCATGTGATTATGGTATGGTACATCCTAGTAACGATACAAGGGTTGTGTTCAGCCTCACTGTAACACAATGTGTCATTCATTCACACTTTATGAAAACATGAATAATGTGTGTCTCATTATACTGAACATCCATATAGACTCTTTATGTCTTTCTTTTTCCTTAACTCTTCTCAGTCTATCTGTGTCTGTCTCTGTGCAGCTGGAGATTCCCTATCTGAAGTGGTTACACACCACATAATGACAGAGCACACACGTGCACGCACACACACACACACACACACACAGAAAATCATATGGGATGATTAGTGATGGAACAGATGTTTACTGTTATTTAGCTTTCCTTTATTCTACAGTTGAAAAAAAGGATGAACTTAAGTGAACTGAGAAAACAGAGACTGTAACTGCTTGTATGACACAAGGAAAATCAATTATTTATTTATGTAAAATCTTTTGTCTCCAGATCACATATTATTCCTTTACTCCTTTTTTTTTTTACCACCATACATGTATGTTTCTATAAGTTTATCCTCTGACTATGACTGGTTTTGATTTGTTTTTCAAAGCACTTTGTAAATGGTGTTTTTGAATAAGTCTCTATAAACAAAGTTATTATTGTTCTTATTAGTAGCAGTGGTTTTATAAATATTGCAGTAAAAACTGAGCGTCCTTAACATGTTTCATTGCCACTGAAACTGTGATCAGTGTCTGCTGTGTGTGTGTGTGTGTGTGTGTTTACCGAAGAGCAGAGTGGTTTCCAAACTGGGGGAGTGTAATGTGGAGGGTGAACTGTAACCAAATATTCAATTCAGCTGATCCACAACACAGCAAAAGGTTTTTTTCCTAGACTGAAAATAACCGGGCTTTTGTTAAGAATAGTTTTCTTTTACCAACAACAGCTAAAGTAGTTTAGTCCTTCTATCTGTCCTTACTTATTATATGGAGTACACACACACACACACATAGACACACACACACACTACAGCAGAGATAATTATAATGTCAGGTTCTGATTGGTGAGTGTACAGAAACCACTTTGGTTCACTGCTATGTGTTCCTATGGGTGTATGGGCACATGTGTGAGTGTGTGTCATTACATGGTGACAGTGTGTCAGGCTGTGGCTCTCATTCTCTCTTTGCATTTAATTTGCTCACTTGTTTACTGCCTCTGTCTTGAGTTTTACTTATATAGATTTGTCGATCACTTCTAACAGCAATAACTCACCTTCAGATTGACCTCCAAGTACAAGAGCACAAACTGTTGGCTCGTCTCTCTCTCTCTCGTCTGTCAGTTTGTCTCACTCCTTTTTCCTGATCGCTCTGACCTTTAAGTGACATTTCTGTATTCCCAGATCGCATACATAGATCCATCCATAGATACATCCCAGATCGTCCATACAACTGGCTTGTTCCCTAATACTTTTATCACAACTCAGTACAAACTCACATAACCTAACTTTCCACCCTCATCCCATGGCTGGCAAGCCCATACATGTAAAATAAATGATGAAGGTAACTGTCTTGGGGAATATTTAACAGTCACAATCTATATCCTTGAAAATTTGTTGGGAAACACTTGGATGTTCTCTGAGACTATAGTCAAAAATTGCAAGAAAGAAAACAATTTAATGCTCTCTCAGTGGAAGATCTGGTCAGACTACATCTGAACAAAAAATACAGATTTTACCCAAGAATATATCTTGTGTGTATTATTGTAAATTATATTCCATATCATACAGAAATCTTATTGTCCAGAGTCATCTGTCTATTGTCAGCATTCAAATCATTGTTCATCAGGTCATAAACCAGTCTGAGCTGCTCTGCTTCTGAAATAGCTTGTCCGCTAGCACGGAGTTAGCTCATGCTACTAAAGGGGACATGGAGAAGACCTGACTGTTGCAAATGTAATTATTGTTGTATTGATACAATTTTCTTTAAACAAGTGTCAGGGGGTTTGCAAAAGGGGTCTCTGGCCAGAAGCTAATGAAAAGTTTGGGAAACCTAAAGTGAAGCTTTGAGCGGATACTTCACATTGATCAATGTACAAAATGAAACTAAGATCCAAGTTGTCATTACTTAATTACAAACCGTTCTGATGATTTAGTCTCTGCTAAAAGGCTGTGATGACTGATTGGACTGAGAGAGAAAATAGGGAATGTCATAGGGAAGGAAAGAAAAGGAGGAGAGAAAAAAAAAGAGGCACGTAGCAGAAAACATGTTCAGAGATGTTAAAGCCACATCAGACATCTCTGTTTACCATGGGCGGGTCAACACGAAGACTGTGTGTGTGTGTGTGTGGACTATTTCTGTGTCTGTGCATTTGCGTATTGGATTTGTTGAGAGGGAGGACAGCGAGGACATTTGTATAAAGGCCTCGAGGTTTCGTTTTGATTCCAGTGTGTGTTAGTGTGTGTTTATGCATGAATGTGCGTTTGTGAACGTGCTTGGGCGTTGTCCGTCTCTTTCTGCCATATAAGGCCGTCTGCAGTCTTTCCTGGCGAGCTTTCAGGCCCTTTGGTTATGGTGTGGTGGTGCAAGGTGCAACCATGGCAACCACAGGGTGTGTCGCCCTGATAGCAGGGGGAAGGGTATGGCCCAGGTGTCCATCTGGCAGTGTGTGTGGGTTTCTATGGCAATAGGCTTAGTCACCACAGTCCAAATGTTGTGACGATTCACAGAATTAAAGATAACTACTTCAATGACGTCACTGCCATGCGCCACCGCAGCACAGCTCATTCACTCTGTGCTCTGCCTGTGGAAGCTGAACTTCGTCCAACTAGTCATTTTGTTTGGACAATTTGGAAATACGCAAAAACGACCTAAGTTATTAGCAGTAGCAAGTTCCGTGTAGCCGACCGTCACACAGCATGAAGTGAATGAGCCGTGCTGCCGTGGCGCACGGCAGTGACGTCATCGAGAGGCTGCATTGTCAATGCCCCATCACTCCCATTATATGGATATTCGCGGATCTCGAATGGATCTAAATATCGTCTGAAGGACTCCAGGTTACACCAAAATTGTATGGGTGGGTAAATGAACATATTTTATGCTAGAAATAAGGTCCAGGTCGCAAAAAACAGAACTTCTCCTTTAAGTTTTGAACTGTAATGTCCTGAGAGTGAAACACTTGAAACACTGGCAGAGTGAAGGTAAGGACAACAACTTGATGGCTGTGGCAGTTATGTTAGTTTCACAGAGATTATTTCTTCCCTTGGGGCGTCAGGTGACTGACAGGAGGCCGAGCACAACGTAACGCAGCAGGGATCTGAAAACCCTTATCTCAGCACAATGACAGCAGGATCAAACAGACTCTCCTTATGTTTGCTGTGGAGGATTATCTCACTCTGTGGAACATGGTTTTCACATTCAGCAGGTGGTGTCTTCTCTGAAGTATGCACGTAGTGATATCTAATGCACCGTGCTATAGCTTCAGCTTCTGACTGTTTGTCTCAGTGCTGCTCAGTGATGGATGTAAGATGACGGAGGCGACTCTGTCTTACCTTTCTTCATCTTCTTCTGCAGTTTGATGGTGTCCGACGACTTCTTCTTGATGTCTGCTCTGGCTTTTTTATACTCTGAAAAACAAATGCATGCAGTGGTTGGGGCAACATTTTTGGTTGTGTAGATCTGTGTGTGTGTGCGCGTCTGTCTGTTAGCATGTTGGCATACCTTTGGCGTGATCTTTGTCCAGCTGACTGGCCACTTTTTTCCACTCCTCCATCTTCAGCTCTAGCGGAGTGATGAGGCTTTCTGACAGAGCACTGAGAGAAAAGAGGTGAAGAGCCTCAGTCATTGTGTTTAAAACCTCATTTCCTGAAATTATTCCTAAAAGATGAAGTTTAAGTCAATACAATACATTTTTTCAGTACATCGATTTTTTAATTATTCCTTCAAGTACTGCTATTTATTTATCTAAATTTTCAACACTGCCTCACTTTGCACTTACCTGCACAAAACACAACTTTAAACCCTGTATAGTTCCTTCTATTGTAAATACCATTTTCTATTTTATTCATTGTACAGCGTACTCTTCTCTACCTTTTTCTTTCTTTCTTTCTTTCTTTCTTTCTTTCTTTCTTTCTTTCTTTCTTTCTTTCTTTCTTTCTTTCTTTCTGTTCTTTCTAAAATACTTAAACCCCATTATGTTTAGTTTTAGTGACTCCATCAGAAATATGTAATTAATATGATCAATCATATGTCATTAATATTGAGGTCATAATTTGTGTTTTACGGGTCGACACTGTGCAGACTTGTTTCTGTGTGTTAGTTCTTCTAGCTACAAACATGAGTAAGTCAGACATGCAGACGATGATCTGACTGACAGCTTCTCTAATGGGAGTGGACAGTAATGACAGAGAAACAGTTGTAATGACAGTGAAGTCAACACACAAGAACCTCACCCCCCCGACACACACCACACACACAGTCTGTTATAAGTATGTGCATATGTCAGTTGAGACTAATTATCATGTCCAATTCCCACACTGTCATTCACACCTTTACCTGTTCTCCCTCTACGTAATGTGTGTGTGCTTATGTCTCTTACGTTGTGAACAGCTTGAGTTTGGACTCGATGCTCCGGTGTCTCATACACATCCTGGTTAGTGCTGAGCCGATCTCCTTTGTGGCACCTGGGTTAAAAACACAAAACAACAACATTCAGAGATTTATTTTGAAAAGACAGGGGAAAGGAAGAAAAAACAAATAAGGTTTCAATATAAAGCTCAGTCGTAAAGCACTAAAGCTACAAAAAAAGGCAAGTTGGTGACTTAGCAGCAGCAGAATCTGTCTGTGGTTCAAAAAAAAAAAAAAAAAAGAGGCTATTCTTCGTCTTGTTGCTGTAAGAAGAAACTGAACAGAAAACAGAGGCACTGAGTTACAAACTGCATTTAATCAGTCGAACCATGAGCTAATGCACAGTGTGCACCATTGTGTGTGTGCGTGTGTGTGTATATCATTGCTTCATAAAGTGGTATTAAGGAAAATCAATCTGATTATGATCTTATGGTGAGTGTTGTAATGCGCATTGAAACAATAGGTGTGTGTGTGTGTGTCTCGTTTTGTTCATGAATTATGTAAGACAGAAACCAATCCCTTTCACAATCACTGGATGAAACAGTATTAGGTATCTCACACTCACACACACAGACACACAAACAGACACACACACACCTGCTAACATAATACGATGCACTTCATGGGACATAATAACACAAACGTACACATCTCCACGGCCACAACAACACCAAACAGACTGAGTTGGTGAAGTTTGTGTGTCTGCGGATTAATGTGATAATGTGATTATTAAAAGAAACAGTTACGGCTGCAGGACTTGAAACAACACATTGTTTTTGTTTTATTTCCAGTGGTGCACTCACTCTATATTAGTGCTGCATAAAAGCTCCAGATTAATAACTCAATGTAATATAAATGTCATATGAGGACAGAAAATTAAGAAGAACTCCTTAAATCAAAATCCCCTCAATAGTTTAATGCAGTACATGAAAAATAAATATAGATCAGTGCAGGCGACTCCCTTTTCCTGCTGGTTCACTTCTGACCAGTGAAAGAAAGGAAGGAAGAAAGAAAGAGACAGACTGCAATGGTTGTTGTAGTTTTTGACAAACTTCTGGTCACTTGTTGAAAACTGTGCTATGCCTGAATTTATGTCTGTAAGAGATTCAGAGACTCAGTAATCCAATATATTTAGTTTATGGCTCAGTTACTTAACAACAACAACAACAACAACAACAACAACAAAGATTCACATAAAGCTGTTGTAAATGTGGTTTAACATTTATTTAGGTTTGTGCAACATTTGGAAGGAAACATTAATGTTGACACAGACACTGTGCAAAGGAAAAGAGCTGCATCACTTCCACAGTGGGTCCACTGTCATCCACACACACACACATACAATGGTCTCTTTGTGGCTTCCAGTTTTTTTGTGGACACGACACTTCCTGTTGAACTGTCCTCTGTCACTCACTCAGTACAGACGTGTATCGTGCTGCTGCTTCACAGGATCTCAGACTCAGTGTTTCCTGGTATATTTAAAGATTTAATTTAATTCTGAATGTCATTTTAAATGTAAATTATGTGTTTGGTTGTCTTTGTTTCCTCACTCTTGGCATACAGTTCTCTCCTGGAAGTCCAGCTCGACCCTTCCCACATAACCAGGGAAATAAATGTACTGAATTCAAAAGATGGGGAGAATATGATTCAATATCGGTATCGGTTCCTACGTTGACATAATTTATTACTGATCAGATATCGAAGTGACAGTGCCGATCCCCGCCCCCCGATCCAGATTCCAGTCCAGTTGGCTAGGTGTGTTAGCAGTTGGCATACTTGCACTTTTGTTTCAAATATTCAATCTGCCGTAGCATATATACTATATTTACACATGACTGCAGCTTTGTGTAACCTTGTTCGTTATACCAACAACAATAACAGTGAACTGAAAAAAGTTGATAAGTTTATCGTTTGTTACCATGTCAGGAGATGTTAGGAAAGTGCAAAAAACATTCATCTGACCAAAAAATCTGTAGTTCACTGTATAATAAAACACGAAAACAACCAGAAGACTGAATGCACACATGGAGGTCAAACTACAGAAATTTGACTTAATTTAAAATTGGCTTAAAAGATAAAAAATTATCGGAACAGATATTGTATTATTCTAATTTTATTGTTGCTTAATGAAGACGCAAGAAACTGTTGTAGCTCTAAACGTTTAATATTTCAGAGGCTAAATGTCTCATGAATGGCTAAATCAACTGGTGGATTAATCAATCAGAGACATTTGATGTTAAATCCACTTCACTCAGCTCCACTGTGACACAGCAGATTTACACTGACTCACTTCACATCATTTGAATATCTAAATGTAAGAGCTGTGCACGCACACACACGCACGCACACGCACGCACACGCACGCACACCTGCTCTTTCACTGACTGCTCTTTATTTTACGTAACTCAGCCGTGACTCAGCATTGCAGCCTGTGTCAGGCTGTGTGTGCGTGTGTGTGTTTTCATCCAAGAGCTCCAATACTAAAAGAAAGTGATGTCAGGGAGAAACCTGGACCAGCACTGACACTCGTTTGAGGCAATCTCTC
>OMNW01014930.1:4525-19615 GCA_900303245.1 Selene dorsalis
TTAATGCAGGCGAAAATTGTGTATTATGAAATTCTTTAAGATTTTTTATCAAGGTGTGTTTAGTAAATTAATGAGGAATTGCATTATTATATTATTTTTACATATAATATATATATTTTTTTATTTTTTGAACGGTGCAGTTAATCCTGAAAACAGCAGGATCAATCTGTTTGGGATATGCAAAAGAGTAGCATGTGCCCGTTCTTCATTCCCACCATTGTGGTGCTCTTGACAAAGATACCTTCTTACCTTGCCTTCAAACCTGTTCTCTAAAGAATAGAAACAATGTGACAGCAAAGATAAGGTCAAAATAAATCATGCAAAAGCGGTGATGGGTGAGGATGGAATGACAGAATAGAAATCCGCTTCCTGTTATTAACAATTTAACAGTTCCCTCACTGGAGGGGTCATTTAGGTCATTTAGGTTACATTAAGCGGGATAAATGTTCCTCTCTGCCACCAAACAGCTAAAAGGTAAAGAAAGAAAAATAAAAACAGCCTTTTTCTGATTCTGGCCTCATTTTGTGCATGTGTACAAGTATACATGTGTGTGTGTGTGTGTGTGTGTGTGTGTGTATCCCCATATGTGAAAAGCAGGTAGGAGTATTATTGGACTGATGCTCCCTTTTGAGTTATTAGAGCTGCACAGAGATGAGGTGCTGAAACAAATCCCTGTACTCCATCCTCTCATCTCTCCTTCATCTTTTTTCAGGGCCACTCTGTCTGCCTGAAAAACCTGAAAAACCTTGCTTGGTTTTCGTTGCAGTGCAAACTAAGGTCCATTTGTTCTCCTCTAATGCCGAAATGTTGCATTACTTTTAGCGAATCAGTCTGGCTCTATAGCTGATCCTGAATGCAACACACCATTGATGAATAGTAATGGCGAGAGGCTGCTCCCCAGAGACCCATAGCCATTTCTTTTGTTTCTGCTGATGCTATTAAAATACAGCAAGAAATCAGCTGATGTGGGCCTTAAGCCAGCGTGGGCTGCATGCTGATAGTGACCCTTTATTACCTCAAACCTCCCAACACAGGCGAACAGGAAGAAGCAGAGACACGATAGCACCATTACTGTGTTAAAAGTCCATTCACGGGATAAATTATATGGAATCGAAAGGAAAATTCCTCTTCCTCTTTACTTTATTGAAGTCAGTTTGAATGTGATGCACAAAGAAATATCTGTTTACTAGTGTGTTTCAAGAGTAAATTTCCGATAGTTTAGTTAAATTACATATGTCTTGCTCTTCTCTCTCTTTATGACCATACAGCAACAAGAACAAGACCCCACAAACTTGTATATCTCCAACTTGCCTCTGTCTATGGATGAGCAGGAGCTAGAGAATATGTTGAAGCACTACGGCCAGGTCATATCCACACGCATCCTGAGAGACTCCAATGGAACCAGCAGAGGAGTGGGCTTCGCCAGGTCAGTGTACTTAGTACACAGTACACAGTATAACAAGGTTTTTGCTTATGCTACATATATTGAAGCTTTTAAAATGTTTCAATACATGGTATCTACCTGAGATGGCTGACTATCCAGCATGGTGTGCTATCAGACCAGGTATGGCAGGAAATATGTTGGACCGTGTCATGATGAAAATAGACCCCTTCACAGCAGTAAACAGGAAGAGACCACTGTTTGACCAGTAAAATGGAAATTATGCCAGAGACAGGGGAAATGAGACAAGTGGGCAACAGAGTGGATGGGAAATTACTTTTCAGAGACAATGGTGCTAACAGTACCACAGACTTTAGATCAAGGCAAGTAATCTAAACCAATTGCCAGAGATAAAGCGCCATGTAACAATGTGGCATATAAGACCTTTCAAATTGTTCCAAACGATTACAAATACACAGAGTTCTGCTGATTTCTCATCGTCAATTAGATACAGAATATGATTCATTTCTAAAATTAACAAGGAGCAAAACCCAGATTTGTTGCTGATAGCAAGGTGGAAAGAACATTTCAAGTATGGACAAATGGAAACTTTTTTAGAAAATAGTTTCACAATGACTAGATGATTTAATTATAGTGATAATGTTTGCTTCCATCAGTCATATGTGCAGAACCACAGGTTTGATAGAAATACCTGACTGGCGAGGTTGTGGTGAGAACAGATGAAACATATTTGTTTGTGTGGGTGCACCCTAATGGGCCTGTGTGGTAAAATGGTGAAAACACAATATGATTGCAGATAAGATCTTTTATTTTGAAACACCTTTTCTACCGACCCAGAAAGGAAGCGGATCTTGGAAATTACCTGCTCACATCCTCATCACTGCAGTCGCTGCTGATGTATTTATGATCTGTTTGTCTTTTATGACTTTAGGATGGAGTCAACTGAAAAATGTGATGCAGTCATTTCTCACTTCAATGGAAAGTTTATCAAGACACCTGCAGGAGTTCCAGGTAAGACATGCTATATAATATTTAGAATTTTTACAAATATATAAAACATTTTGCAATAATGCCATGAAAAGAATATGTAAAAGAAAATAATAGTTTTGTGTTCTAAGGACTGTGAAGTGCACAGTCTCTCAGTTAGGGTAATAAGTGTACAGGCAGAGAGAAGTGGTCAGCCAACTGATTGATGCCTCCAACAGGAGTCAGTGAGTCTGCTGGTGAGGAGCTCACATACACTCAGCCCTAAGAGGAGGAGCAAGACTAAGAAAGCAAGAGAGAGAGAGCTGCTCTGTGTGGCCTCCACTACCTCACTAAGTTTTTTAATTGGATTATTAGACTGAAATAGTCTCTGCTGGCCTTGCCTCCTTTAGGAAGGGGAGGGGATTACAGCTCCACAGCTGCCAAATTAGATGTCTGTGTTCTCAGGCTGCCTAGTAAATGTGCATTCCCAGGCTTTAGGGGGTGAATGACTCTGGCAAGTAATGACAGATGTCTTTGTCTTTGTGATTGACTTTCTTTAAGACAAACTCTCATTTTATTCTCTTAACATTTCTCATTCCCTAGCACCCTCCGAGCCCTTGCTGTGCAAGTTTGCAGATGGAGGGCAAAAAAAGAGACAAAGTCAGAATAAATTTGCCCAGAACGGTCGGGGCTGGGCACGGGACGGTGACTCGAGGCTGGTAAGTGACGGATGGAGTGAGAGACCTGAGCGGCTGATGCTCTGTCTATTTACAGTTAGGAATAATAAAAGACACACTTTAGGTGTTGTATGATAAACAACACATCAGGTTACAACCTGACAAAAAAGAGGCACTCTGACTGAGTAGGAATAAATGTCATGTACAGTGTCACATCTGCTGTCTTTGAAGCTTTTTTTTTTGTTTTGTTTTTAATGTGTAGCAATCCTGGCCATACCCTTTGTTAATGTTTTTGTAAGGCCTTGTGTAGTCAAGGGCGCCCTCTTTCACTTTCGAGGGTAATACATAAACAGCAGACTGCAGTACAATGCTATTGTGTTTGAGTCGCGTGCATCAGTTTATTTGCCAGACCTGTGCTGTCCTTTTCCCTCAGGCTGGAATGACACTCACATATGACCCCAGTGCAGCTGCTATGCAGAATGGGTAAGCTACAGCATTATGTAGATTACAGTGTCACCGCCAGTATGTGCGGGTCTATTTCACATTGTTATTTTAATGAAAAACATTTCATTCTGTGTCCACAGATTTTTCCCACCAGCATACAGTATTTCAAACAGGATGATTGCCCAAACGTCCATGTCTCCTTACATGTCTCCAGTTTCTACATACCAGGTTTGAATGCCTCTCTGTAATGGAGTATATGAGCCTCTGAAGAAAACCAAAAACCAAGAAGAAAAAAACTTTCCATTCAGCGGTTTTACATGTAGTAAATTATACAGTTGTTATATTTATTGATTTGATTTATGTATTATGTTTGTCATCGTAATTCATGAACATGTCATCTGGGGGTTTGGACGTTCAGTTAAATGTGACAAAGGGCATTTGGGCCTTTCAAGCCGGGTGCTGTGCCAATTACTGGGAGCATGTGATCTCTGGAAATAGCAGCTGTTCAGTGCCTGTGTGTTTACAGAGTGTGTTTGTGTGTGTGATGTTCCAGGTGCAGAACCCATCCTGGGTGCCTCATCAGCAGTACATCATGCAGCACCCAGTAAGAGCAAAAAATCCTCCCAGCTTCTTATCATAACTGTATCCATCAAGACTCCCTCTCCCTTTTCTCTTTAGCTCTATTTCATAAAAGCAATTCTCAGTGTGGCTGTCACAGAACTGTAACATTTCTTCTGTAAACAAACACAATATGGAAGAGTAGTAGTTACGCATAAGGTGACACTGATCTTTGTGGATTTAATGTGTTTATATAGGGTATGTAAAATTGACTCCTTTAGAGAAGCTATATAAAGATATGCATTTCATGACAGATGCCGCCGAATATTTAATAGCAGATGGGTTTGAATTGAGAGAGGAGAGTCCTTTCTCGCTTTGAAAATGAGCCAAGAAAACACTGTAAGATGCATCAGGCCAGCCAAGATGCTCATAGACAACTTGTTCAACTTGCAACTACTCACCTTCTGCTGTGGGCAGGAGATGAGAAGTCTTGAAATTTTTTTTATTATTATTTATTTATTTTGCCAAAAATTCAGGCGTAGCTCCTCCAGCATTCAGTAACCTTTACTCCCTAAATTTTTTTAAAAGTAGTTTAGTTTTAGCAATAGATAACCCTCAAGCTGCCTGCACTCCTGTCTCACCTGCACGCTGTTTTCTCCCAGGGTACAGTGATATCGCCCTCTATGGACCCATCCATGTCACTGCAGCCTGCTTCTATGATGGCCCCCCTCACGCAGCAGATGAGTCACCTCTCTCTGGGCAGTGCGGGAACGGTGAGGCAGTGCCACATGGAGTCAGAAATGCCTTCACACATTATACTTACTTGAGAAAAACATTGTGAATGTGACACTTTTTCCTCTTTACTGTGCAGTTTATGACTGCAAACACAGCTATGCAGGGAGCATATATCCCACAGTATGCACACATGCAGACAGCTACTGTTCCTGTGGAGGTAAGTGCTGCCCTCTGTTTATTAAACATTGTCTTCATTTAAAACTATAGGCTATTAAAATCACAGCAACTAAGAAATACCTCACTCTCTTTTCCAGGAAAATGGTGCACACTCGCAAGTGGACTCATCCAGAAATCATTCCCCATATCCATACCAACAAACCAAGTAGTGCTGAGGTAACGTTCGTACAACAGCTAAAACAATCATGTCTACACAACGCAATGGACGCTAAGGATCTTTTCACTGTTTTGCACAGGTTCTGCAAATGTTTAAGTGAGACTATTTTTGGTATCATTTCAGAGCGAATATCTGAGTTCGTCAAATGATTCAAATTATATTTAAAAAAAAAAAAGTTTTGAAAAAGTTTTATTTTCATACTAGAACGTTTATTTTTTACCAAGGATTGCTGCAGGATACAAGAAAGAATCATGTGACTAGTTGTTCCAAGTGCATGATGGTCAATATGTCTTTTGTTAATATTTCCTGATTTTTTTTTCATGAAGATTTTTTTTTTCAGCCAGATATTTTGAAAATGATGTTTTTGTGCTTGCTGTGTGAGTGTTGCTATGGTGAAGTATTACTTGTTGTTTTCTTGTACAGTGATTTCTCCTAGTACTTTAGATTGATCTTGCTGTCTGATTAAACTTTGCCTTAATAGTTGTGATACAGTAGTTGTACAGACCATAGCAGAGAGTGGCAATAAGCAAAAGCTTTTACTTTGAAATTAGCCACATACGACTTTTAAAAGAAAAGAAACAAACAAACAAAAAAAAGATAAAAACCTGTGTTTTTGCTTTTTCCCTCCCACTGCTAGAAAAGTAGATGTAATTTTAGAGAAAAATGTTTTTGAATGAAATGAGTCCACATCTGATGATTTCATTGGATGTAATATTTATTTAGTAAGAAGGCCCTACATGTGTCTGGATGTTGGAATGATGAAACTCTGCTGAAAGATCACTTTTTAAATCTTGCCTTTTTAAATACTTGTAGATTAGTTGAATTGATCTTTGTGGGGTGGGTGGTTGAGATGGGACTAATGTGTTTTGTTTGTTGGTCATGCTTTTGTCTTTTTGGGGGTGATGTTAATTGTTATTTTGATGGATGTGTCTTTTTCCACTTTTATTTGAAAACCTAACAGGACTCATGATTGTGCAAAAAAAAAGAAAAAAAATCTCATCAAAGCCTTGTAATAGAACTGAGTTAGGGGATAAAATGAGACGAATATGTGTATTTAATTGCACCTCACTCTTTGACAGGAAACTAACAAACTTGGCACTTTCAATCATAGTTTACTTCACCAAAGATTGTGAGCTAGTACACAGAGGAAATAGCATAATTTGTCTCTTTAACTGCAGATTAGATTGCAGTTTGGACAGTGTGCCTTTTTTGTACATTTACATTCAGTTTTCATAGGTATTAGTAGAGTGCAGACACACACGCAAGCATGAAGGAAGGCCTGGATCCAACAAGTGCCACAGATGAATTTCATACATACACAGAAAATGCAACATTATAGTGAAAAATAAGGTTATGGTAAAAATAATTGAAAAAAACAAAACAATGAAAGGACAGTGCTATAATAGCAGTCTCATATGGCATAAATAGCACTAAAAAAATAAGTCTGATTACTATTATTTTTTTGATCATATAGATTAAAGCAGGCTTTTTTGATTAAGGTTCCTCTGATAAGCCTGTGATTCGACCTGGTGGTCAGTCTGACCAGTTATCTACCTCAGAGTTTTCTTTCTCCTCTGTATTAGGTCGGGTTAGCAGGTCCAGCCCGCCCTTCCAGACCAAATGCCACGCTCAGGAGCTGGCCACATACAGCTGTTTCCTTTCAGGTTGTTTTGAATACTTTTTTGATTTTCATCAGACCTATTTTTTTATGATGTATTATTCTAATCATTGGGGAAAAGGGGAGGGCGTGACACGTTTCTACTCATGTGTATGCATTCAGTTTTTATAGTTTCCAAATAGCTGCTGCTTTTATGACAACAGATTCCGGAGGCTGAGCTAAGATCTTTAAAGACCAACAATACCATCAAAGCTTTGTGGTCTTTACTTGGATCTGTGCTCCTTTAAAACAAGCATGTTTGTTTTGGGTTTTTTTTTTTTTTTTTTTGCTTTGTCTTGGATCTAGACAAACTCACAGCAGCATTTCCTCTGTAGTTAACTCGAGTGTGCAACAAATGTAGGGGCCACTATACTTGAGATTTCTGTGTAATGCCTGAGACTGAGAAGTTATACTGTCATGTGAGGTTTATGCTGCTAATGGTGTCTGAACCAAGTGCCATAGTATCTGGATCAAGAGTTGCAGAGGTGCATCAAAGAAAATTGCTCATCTAGGTAACCATCATGTTGAACAGTCACTAAGTTATATGAAAAAGTTCTAATTTATGAAAAATTTTGTACAGACAGTTTAAGGAAAGAAAGAGATTTTCATAGTGCTAGATGAAAGTTTATTGTTTTTTTTTTCTTCTTCTTCTTTTTTTTTTACTTGTGCTACACAAATGCCAGTGGTAATTTGTATGTACAGTTTAAGGAACCTTCCTCTGTATATTTGTTTTGTAGTGTTTTTTAAAGCCAAAGACCTCTGCTTTTTTTAGTAGCTTGTTGCCTAAGGTTTATTCTGTTCATTTCTTTGACATTTTTGAATAAAAATAAATAAATAAAAAAAACCCACCTTTAAATCCGTTGGGAGTCAAGTGTTTATGTACAAAAAGATGTGCTGCTCTTCATCATCATCACCACTGTGGAAACTTGTTCCTGTACCTTGCAAATTATGTAAATACATCTTTTACATAGAATTTGAATAAAATGTTGGTTTAGGACAGTTTAATTTGTCTGTTGAGAGCTTGGCTGCAGCTTCAGAGGGTGAAGTCCAAACACTGTCTCACACTTTGTCTCTCACTCTCAGTTTGTGTTTAATAAAGAATCTGCCCTTATCAGAGTTTGGAAAATTCATGTGTATATATAAATTATATGCAATGAGACAGCTTGGAAATGACATTTTTCTTAATTTATGAGGATTGTCAAATGTAGAAATTATATGCCATGTTGCCTGGAAACATTACATGAATCTGTGTAACAGATGAGGGCGACACGGTGGTGTGGCGGTTAGCAGTCTCACCTCTCATCAAGAAGGTTCTGGGTTTGACTGGCAACTCTAAATCGCCCATACTGCATGAATGTGAGTGCATTGTGTCAGCCCTGTGATAGACAAGTGACCTGTCTAAGGTGTACCCCGCCCCCTGCCCTCACCCTAAGTCAGTTGGGACTGGCTTTAGTGACCCTGCACTGATAAGCAGTAAAGACGATGGATGAATGGATGGATGGATGGATGGATGGATCGAAGGGATGAGGTTTTTTTAGTGTACATCACAGCCTTCCCAATATTTATGACCTATCCAACAGTTTCAGTCCTCTACAATTCAGCAAATATATTAATGTCATCACTCATAATAACTGCACTTGAGCTTGGCCTCATCTTAGCACTCATAAAGCCACTGTATCCCTCTGAGTGAGATGTTACAGTTGTACTGTAGCTCTGTTGAGATCGATGACCATTATTTATGAACTGCTGTTCTTTCAACTCCAGGGTGAAGACCTGGTAAGAACTACATCAACACTGTCACATGGTATTGTTGACCACATGCATGGCTTGGATGGGTATCAGGAGGTATGGCATAGGGTGGGTGGAAGGGGGCGTCTGTGAGCAGGCCTTGCCATGGCAGATGGGTCCCCACGGTATCCTGCAGGGTGTTGTGCCACCCTACGGGAAGCCACCAGCTCCAGACGAGGAGCAAAATTCACACTCCAGCTGTCTGTGTTTGTGCCACCTGCGCCTACAAGCAATGGAGTTGAAACCCCCCTCTTCCACCTGACCAACAACCAGTCTGCCCCTGAGGCTTACTGCCCCACCCCTCCTCCCTCACCTTCTCAGGTATAGGCTGCATCCTTTAGCTACACCTTTCAAGTTGCCTATCTATAGTTTTATGAGGGAAGTGCCTGTCCCTGCAGAGCAAGATCTTAAAAAGTAATAATAATAAAACATACAGATTGTGATTATTTAGGCAGGATTCATAGCACTTGATATGTTAACAATGAGTTAATAATTGTATCAGCTACAACAAGAATTAAAACAAAGATTAATTTAATATAGATCCACTATAAACTGCATGCTCTAATAAAAAAAATGTATAAATGCATTTCACAATGAACTTAAACACTATTAGCAAAAGCTAGTCAATAATAAGGTAAGGGTTGTATTGAATAATCCAAAGATGTTGTGGATTCAATGTGTATTTGCACATTTACGTAATAACATTGATTTAAGACAAGAAAACAAAAATGCAAAATGTGATTGAAATGAATGTACTTCAAATTCATTACAAAAACAATTACGATTATTTTAAATATCTGTATTACCAATTTCAATAAATCAAAGTAAGAGCCTTGTAAATATCACGGTGATGGGGATGAGTAGGACGTTTCAAAGTAAAGGTGTGACAATTGGTGGCGCCTGAAAATATTTACGTATTTAGGACATTAAAGTCCACAGTGACAACCACTACGGCGGCTGTCATAGCTCAAAACATTACACCCCTCATTCATTCTGATATACTGAATATTGTGCGTGCAGCGCCCTCTAGAGGTTCAATTGTGCAACGTCCGGCAAATTTGATTCAGGAAGACTAAACTTTTCTCACTTTCTATTTTAACGCAGCCATGGAAGCCCCTCATGGATCTAATATAAGAACTACATAATCTATTATATAAGTACATATAATACATCCATGAAGCCCCTACACGCGCCACTGCGTAACTTTACGTAAATTGTCTATGGATATTCTCATTCATCCAGGTCATCGTAATTTACGTAAACTGTTATTACGCAACAGTAAACATCTGCGTTTTTAACCGTTGACCCTTCTGTCCACGTACTAATAACAACAGAAACTTGTTGTAAATCACTGTACGTGAAGTCAGAGGGGCTCGTGTACACGGGTGTTGTGTCGTGGTGTGTGTGGGCCGTGTTTGTTTGTGGGCCGCTGGGTTGTGTGTGGGTGGGATTTTGGTCACATTGCTTCGGGCACGTAAGACGAGCAACAGTTAGAAAAGCCAGTTTGCTGCTTCAAGGCTTTTTCTTAAACAGTTTTAGTCGTCGCTGTCATGGAGCCACCGAGGAAAAATCACCATTTTGGATCATTGTTAAGCTGCATCGTGTTGTGTGTTTTCCAGCTGAAGTTAGCTTTGACGGGAGGTAGGAGTTTGTTTCAAACTGAGTCCTCGCTTCACAGATAAACTTGGTATATTTCGCTGTGGTCGTATTGTGCAGGCCTGCGCTAACGTCGTGTACCATTCGTAGCTCTTTGCCCTTAATATTTGAGTAGTGTGCATTTTCGCTCTGTAAGCCATGTCTGTGCAGTTTTACCACACGTACGCACGCGCACGTCAGTGTAATTAACAAAGCGGCTTTTCTAACTGTCGACGCTGTTGTTTTGTACATAGCGACACAACACAGCACACTTAACTAAGTGAAAAGTTGTGTGCATTACCTGCACTTGATAATCATAGCTAATTTGTTCCTCTACTATCATAAAAGCATTAGCTGTTAAGTTTCAGTCCACCTCTGACAGCATGTGTCCACTGTAAGTGAAGTCTGACAGATGTTGTGTAAATGCAACCTGACACACACAGCAGAGCTCCAGAAATCATGTGACCCACCCCCAAATATGAGGTGAAGTGTCTGAAACTTTACAAAAAAAGGAACAGTGTCAAGCACAACTCAAACTGTAACATTTAAGAGGAACAATGGTCACAAGACAAAGCAAGACTAACAATAGAGCAGTACAGTGTATTGTTGGGGGTTGGGGACGTCATGTGAAGTTGTTGCAGCATATTAAAATGGAGATGTGCTTAAGTACGCTATTTGCCAAATTGTGTTTTTGTTCCATGGCTCTCCTCAGATTGCCCTGCAGATGGACGCACCTGGGTGCCTTTCCAAAACAGGTGTTACCACTTTGTCCATGGACAAGAAGACAAAATCAAAAGCTATACATTTGACAGAGCAGAAACCCTCTGCCAAGGCTTTGGTATGTGAGACATTTTGTTTTAGTTTCAACTGTGATTGAACCAAGATTAAACAACAAATGTCGTCCTAACGCTGAATTGCTATGCTTTTTTTTTCCCCCCAGAGCTCTTAACCATACAGAGTGCAGAGGAGAATGAGTTTGTCTTGAGTTACAGTCCAGAAGTGTGGAAAGGCAACATCAATGTGTGGCTTGGAATGTATTTTGACACAAACAGTAAGTCTCGTGGGAGCAGAGGCCTGGTTCTGTAATCAAAAAACAAAAAACTTTATCAACATAGAACACTCACAGAACCTGAGAGTTAATTATTGACCTTGCAAACAGTAGATTTAAGTGTTGAGAACTTGATCTTAGATATAGGTTGTTTTTTTTTCCATCTCAGTTATCTACCTTTAAACCATGTTTGACTTACAGGGTATGAAATGCTGTCTGTGAGCTTGCCCCTTATTTTCTGCTGGTGCCAGCTATTTCTGAAAGCTGGGATGACAACACTGATTTATCCTGCTCTTAAAATTCTGGCACAGCCTCAGGAAATCCTGTAATTTTTTTTTAAGCAGTCACAGGAGACATAGCGGAGGACACAAAGACACATATAGCATTTCTCTTAGTGTAAACCCTGAGCAGGGGGAAGATGCGTATAGACTTCTGAGATTATTTGGGATGTGTGCTGTAGTTTTACACGGCTGACATTAACTGTAATGGTGGATTATATTCGCTGCCATCGTAGTGATTCCCATGTTCTGTCAGGTGAAGATATGATGTGGCTTGGTGAGCAACCTGTGAACTACAATAACTGGGAGGACAGCTCGACTCCATCAGATCTTGTGGCCATGGACAAGTGTGTGGCTCTGCACACCAACACAGGAAAGTGGGAAACTGTCAGCTGCCAGAATGATGTGGAGAATGGAGTGGTCTGTGAGACAACTCAGAGTGAGTTCTTTTAAAGTCTCTTACACTTGTTGATCTGTTTTGCTGCAGTTCATTAAACTGATGGATTTATGTGTATGTGCTGCAACTTTGAGTCACTGAGCCTTGAGAAAATATTGTTGCGATTGTTTTCCATTTTCCTTACAATGTGTTTTTTTTTTTTCCTTCAGAGGCAGAGGAAGCCAAGCAGAGTAAGTTCACCTTTGAGCAGTTTTTTTTTTGTTTCTTGTGTATTCCACTGGGATTTTGTGTTTATTGTCGCGACCTTCCTTGCATTGTAACTTGTCCTCCTCAGGACCCAGTGCACTGCTGTCAGGCCTGGTCATTCTCAGTGTGGTGGCTATCATGGGAATCTCCACAGTAATTTGGTTCCTGCAACAGAAGCACAATATTGGCTCCACTATCCTCACAGCGTTTGAGTACCACCCTCCATTCCGAGTCCTGGACACAGACCAGTCCGCCCTGGTGGAGGCTGAGGAGATCGACAGCGTGCCTTAAGAGGAATCTAACACTCTGTCGCACAATAGGACGCAACAGGCTCTTGTCAGCAAGTCAGTGTACATGCAAAGAGAAGTCCACTCTGCACACAAGTATTGAAGCAGTTCTTGGATTAACACACACACACACACACACACACACATCATGTCATTACTCAGAATATTGTAGGATGATTGTGAGGAAACTCACCGTGCATATTCTGATACTAACATCTTCACAGTGGCACATAAATTTCTCACCACTTTTTTTTTTTTTGTTACCTACACTAAAAGTTATATGTAAATATCAGAGATGGGTGCATTTTCATCAACAAGTGTAGCATGTTGTATGTATTACCTGGCACTGGATGTTAGATCAGGCTAGGAGAAGTTTTGGGATCATTATGTTTTTTCATTCATGAAAAGAACATAACTTGCGTGATTCTTGAGAACTGAGAGAAATGTTTGTGTTAACATTAAGTTAGGAGATTTAGAAGAAAAATTGTTAAAAAAAAACAAAAACAAAACAAAAAAATTAACTCAGAGAAAAAATGCTGTATCTACTGTACATTGTCATAAACAATGTAAACAATACACCAACAAAGTATATGTTTTCACTCAACTCTTCCCACCTGGAAGTGTTTCATAACACAGGCATCCTCCAGAGCAAAGTATAAGACAGCCATTTTTAAAAGCTGAGTAATCCTCAAGATGAGTCGACTGTAAAACTGTCAGTGTCCCTTCATGTAGTATTCATAGAAACAGGGATTCTCAATAACAAGCTATCAAGGGCACATGTAAATAGCTTGATGAGAACCCAGTGAAAGTTTGAACAATTGTCTAGATACTACATGTATGTATGAAAATGTGGCCAATCAGGTGGAGGTCCATAGTCTGTAAAGCAGATTTTTTCCTCCCAGGTATCTTATTACAATGGAAAAGCCATCCCAAATGAATCCTGCCACAGAGGCATCCTGACCAATTCTCCCTGCACTTTGTCAAGTGGACTTTGTGGGCCTTACGCTGAATGCTTTTCACCAATACCCTTTTTTTCTTGGTAAAAATCATCCAGTCCGTTCTTTAACGAAACCATAACCAATTCAGAATATTTGTTGGATATCCACAGTGTGTGTGTCATTTTTTGTTTTGTTTAAGTGGCCAAAATATAATGCAGTATTTTTTTTTTGCTTGTGTGTTTTGCAGCACTATGAAATCCAGTCTTGGCATTATTGATGTTTTATTAAGCTAGCAGTCATGATTTTGGTGTTGGAAATAATTAACAGAGACAATCAAGGTTTGGCTATGTGATGGATATATTCCAGAATAATGGCAGATACACATCTTATTACTTGTTACATATTTTCAACAGCATGAATGCTTTTGTGCAATACCTGGTATTGATTTGGCACAATCTGAGCCCGTGCGTGTTTTTCACAATAAAGTATGTTTGACTACAACAATGTCTTGCTTTCACTTTTATTGATACGTCATGTCACCTTTCAGCCTCGGGTTGTCTCACAGTATCGCAAATCTTAAAGTAGAGAGGGCGGGTCGGCCATGCTCCGTTCTGTGGGATCTATATAGAACATTCCTGCTAAATATACATCTGTCAATGCATAATTGAGGAGAAAGAGATGAATTGGGACACCAAAATTGGGGATAGAGTCTAATTAGTTCTGAAAGGATATCTAAATCACTGTCGTCAGAGAAATGGCACTCCTTCCAAATGTCCAGTGGCTCTGGTGACATCTCAGCATGGTCCAAGATGGAACGGGTGAACCAAGTCAGCAGGAAATCTTCTAATTCATACGCATCTAATTTTAGACTATTGTCAAGTCTGTCATCCAACATGCTTCTTAAATCTTGATATATGTATCTTTTTCATTAAGTTCTTGCCCTACACAACACATAGAAAGTATTTTTCAAAGGCATTTATGGCCTATCATGTAGAGATGTAGCACCTCACTTGAGAACTGCAACAATAACCTTCATCACTCCACTGTCTTAGTGATAATTTCTAGATTTGGCCACCAGGTGGGACAGTGAATCACATTATGTCAACTCTGACTCTGCGATGCTGCAAGGAAGACATCATTTCCTCAAAGCCCATTGATAAGATGCAGGAAGACTATCTTTTATCAAACTAAGTCTCACTGTTTTAGCCAATAATTAACATATGGTCTTCAAACAACAAAATGGGATTGTACATAAGGCTTTAGCACACTTGTTCATTGTATATCAATCATGTGAACGCTAGAGTAAAAGTCACATATTTACATTTTTAAATAAGGCTTTCAGATGGGTCTAATTGGCCGACATTTCCTTTTTTAATTCAAATTTACCACTGTTTCCAAAACTGGACTAATTCACTCATGAGTATGTGACTAAATGAAGTTTATTAGAGATATAATGGCTGAACCTTCTGAAAAAAAATTAATAAAAAAAAAAGATTGATTGGAGCCCAGAATGATGCATTTAAATAGCTTGGAGTGTGATTTCTGTCTGGATCCAGAGCTCCGAGTTGCTTTAAAGAAGAGTGAAATAAAGGAATGAAAGAATGAGTAATTAAGTGAAAACAAAATGGCAATTGAATCCA
>OMNW01014930.1:19635-37361 GCA_900303245.1 Selene dorsalis
CAAAATGGCAAATGAATCCAATTAAGATCTGCAGAACCAACACGTTTCTGTACTTTGTTGTAATGCTACACACAACTCTTTAGGTCTCGTATGTCAGCAGTTTAAACAGAAAAATGTGTATTGACATGCAGAAGGGAGGTTTCCTACATTTGCCTGCCTTGCTTCCTGAACAAGCAATTATGATAATTACAATAATTAATTGTAACACTAAACACACTCACAAAAACCCTATTGCTTTTTTTTTTGGAGGCAATAGGGATGAATTTAAATCATGATTAACCTTTAGCATATTAATTTACATTTTGCAAACACAACTCATTAAACTGAATTATTCCTTCATATCCTTAAAATTGCCTTTTCTGTTTTACAGGGATTTGTGTGTTGTGTTATCACACAGGGGCTGTTGTCTCATCACAAAGGCTGCAATGGCCTATTTTCACTTAAATAATGGCAAAATGATTTCATTCACACATCTGCCACACCACAGCTTGGAGCAGAAGGAGGTCAATGGTGACCCAGAATGGCATATTAAAATGGACATTGGTATGCATGAGTATGACATACAGCGGGGGTGATAGATGGAATGAAAATGAGAGTCAGGCTGAGGCTAGATCAAAAGACACAAGTTCATCAAGCATGTGAATTTCAGAGCTATATTAGCCAAGAATATATAACACTGATAAAAAAGAAAAAAATCCTTACAGCACATAGACTTCACAATGCCATAAATGTGAGAAAACACATATACAGTACAGACTGTAGCTTGTGTAAAAACAGAGGCCAGAGTCACTGAGAGCTTTACCCTGCCTTTCTGGTTCAACTACAGCCCCATGTCTCTTTATCTCAGGAATCAGCTACATATGTTATTTCTGTTCTTGCTGATGTTGTCTTTTTCACCTCTCGTGCTCCCATTTTTCCTGAGAAAGGTGTCTGTACACAGAAGTATATCGCATCTGTTTCTCATGTCCTAAGTACTGTATCAGGTTTCTCCCACACTTACCACACTGGAAGATAGTTCTATTAACAGACGAAAACAAAGGCCACCATTTACACGACTGCTCTATGATCAAGTATATAGATGGAGGGTACTCTATAATGGCAAGGTATGGCATACTAGTTTTTATTTACCTCCCACAGAGTTTTAACTGTTATAATTACACTCAAACCTGGGTGTATTTTCTTTATAAGTTTTAATAGATAGGATAACAAAAATAAATGAAAAAATGATTGCAAACCACTGTAACACTTCATATCAGAGAACTCAGAGGTTTGGGATTGGTCAGCTCAGTATTGCTGAGAAAAAAAAATGATTGTATTTGAGATTAAACTGCATATTTCAGTGAATGTAAGTGATGAATGCAGCCAGTTTCTAGCAGAGAAGCTGTCATTTCCTAAATCGAATGCATGTGCCATGCTGGGAGGCTTTGGTGTTAAAGGATCAGAGTAGTGAGTGCTGACATGATTAAAATCTGTATTATTTAAATATGTCACAGGGAAGAAGAGAAAAAAAAATCAATGACAGTGACTGTAACTCCTGTGCCTTAAGGGTATCCTGAGCTTTCTGAGGGCTGATATAAAAATAATAATTAAAAACAAAAGCAGCATCTTAATTTGTTTTCCATCAGTCTCTTGAGAGATCATCTTTGCTGTGTCTTTGGTATCTCATTATACTTTCTAATCAAGACTCTTTAAAAATCCCTTTAAAGAGGACAGACTGTTTGCCCTTCCCCCAGCATGCTGCTTGCATTGCAGCCACTGGGTGCAACTTATTCTGTTACAAATGACCAAAGGTAGACCGACATATTCTGATTGTACGATGTGAAAAATGAAGGCAGTCACGTGTTGGAAAATCCACAGGCGGAAACAGGCTTTTTCAAAGTGGCGTCGCTCTGATCCCTTCCAAGGATCATTTTCTCTAATGAAGATTGTTCAATATAATTAAAACCGCAGGTACCCTGTGGCTCAGCTGACGAATTTATCAAATTATTTTCTTCACCATGTGTGTGTTCATCCAGCCAGGTGTGTGTTTCTCCACAGCAGTCCAGTCCGTCCAGTCTTGTGTGACTGCAGCATCTACTGTGACACAGAATTAAAGAGGGAGAAAAATCAATGAGCACAGGGGACGGTGAACAAGCAAATAAACCCATTTTAAATCACAAATGCTGATCGAGTATTTTTTTTTTTTTGCCCCCTCTCTGCATCTTTTATTCAAACTTGCCTTTGTGCCTTAATTACTGCATTCAATTAGCTCATGTACAGTGTGCTAAGGCAAAAGGTGCAGTGCCTTAAATTGAAATCCAGTCAGTCCCCTGAGCACTGAAACACAGCCTCTTGTTTCTTTTTAAGAATTGCATCATATTTTATAAAGCACTGCATTATGCATTGGTGCCACTCCCTGTAATTACAATTGGCATTTCTAATCACAGCAGAGACCTCATTAACTCAGTTGTAACCTCCCACCCAAAAAACAGCAAACATTATATATAATTTGTAACGTGGAGCTCTACATCAGGCCACATTTGGATTCATTTCTGAAGTGTTTCCATTACACTGTGTTGTAAATGTTTGTTTCTGATGTCTGTAGCCAACTGTATGCTTGTTTAATGATCAGAAAAAAAGGCAGATGGTAGTTCTTGGCCAAATGGAGTCTTGAATAACTCACTCATTTAATATGAATGTCTTGTTGACAGTTTCTGTATCACACTTTAAGCTTCATTTACTCCCTGTCTGACCGTGGCGGTCCACACATTTAGACAATTAGAAAAAACAGATGAGTCAAGAGACAAGAGGCACACATAATTTTGACACTGATACTGTATGTACTTTTCCTTAAAGAGCTTCTTTCTTTTTTAGGATGGAGACATCTACCCCACATTGCCTGGTGCTACATGTTGAAACATTAATGTTTAAGTATGTGGTATAAAAACCACCCTTTATTTTCCAGCACTGTTGATCTGCCTTCACTTTTAACTATTGAACATTACCCTTTCTAATTAACGATCGTTCATTGTTGGTTGTTAGACGAAGCATGTCTTCATTTAGGTGTTTTTTTTGCCATACTTTAAGCCAAATTTTGCACAGCCTAACTGGAGAGTGCTGCAATACCTATGAAAGCACCATCACATCTAAGAAAAAAAACCCAAAAAAACTGTTATTATTAATTCATCTTTGTCATGCAGTTTTACTCTCAGATATTATGCTACACTTTGTGCTCATTGCCACCATGAAGATGATCTGCTTTGCCTGCCTCCTCTGGTTATTAATTACAAAAACAAGATGAGAGTGTATGCAGTGTAGAGGCCACCACTAAATGCATTTGGCAGCGTGTCCTTAAACCTTATTCTGTAGCTACTTATTTTAATTAAAGAATCATATTAGACCTGACTGACAGAGCTGAGCATCTTCAAAAAATATGTTTAAAGGGTTATAAACAAACCCTGAAAAATAAGAAAAACAGATGCAAACAGGACCTTTTTCACTGTTTCACCATAGGGTTGAGTTGCACCTGACACTGATGCTCCTGCTCGTACATGTGCAATCAAAAGATATGATGCTGCTGCTGTAATAAATTATGAATCAATATCATTTTAACATTGCCTGCATCATCAATTCACAGTGGTAGATGCGTATGCAGGACTTGATGCTGCTGGCTGCCAGTCTGTGCACTTGCTGGCTGCAGGTTTGAGAACAAAAGTTTACATTGTGGAGACGGCGCTTGAGCTGACGTCACTTCTCTTGAGTTGCTTTGGAGTGAGACAGAAGAAGAAGAAAGAAGGAGAAGAAGAAGAAGAGTCTCTTCAATCTGCGATCAGAGACCAACACGTTCAGTCACACACTCTCACACCCGGCCTCAATTAACTCAACAGCTCTCTCTCATTTAGCTCCTTCGACATCCCTCAAACTGCGCAAAACCTGGGAAGTATATAAAAAATTTTTTCTTCTTTTCGCTCTTTTTTTTTTTTAAGGAAAACACAGATTTCCAGCGATAAGGTGAGTTCAGTTGTTTGTGTTTCTCCCTCTAGTAGTTTGCACTCTCCGGGTCGCTGGGTTGTTACTTAACGTAACGGTCAGTAACGTATTTCACAGGTTTCTGTTGCTAACCGCTAAGCTAACGTTCCTTAGCTAAACCAACGGCATCGTTCACTACTACACTTGCCACAGTAAAGCGTTGTCCGCTCCGCGAGTCTAACACCGTGATTAAAAACGGGGAGGGAGGGGGGGAAGTTAAAGCCAAAGTATATTAAACGTTTTTTTTAGGTTGCCGTTGTTGTTAACTTTGTTTAGAGTGTGACTGTGTTGATGTTTAAATCCTAACTTGGTCCCAAAAAGACTGTTCTGACATGGGATTGAGCGAACTAACGTTAACACGACACCGGTACTTGGCTCTGGCTCAGACAGACAGGCAGGCAGCGCTGCTCAGTCTTGTCATTACCTTGCAGCATGGATCTTGTCTTTGTTGCCAGCTGGTCCACACTCTGCGGAATCCGACGTTATGTCCAGACACGTTAATGGCCGGACGATGAAAGCGTGAACATCAGTAAGCTTGTCGGTATATTTGGGCTTTAAGCTCACGGCATGGTTATTGTTGTGTATCATTTTTAAAAGAAAAAGTAGCGCGTGTGTGTTTGCGTGTGTGGTCGCCTGTGTACGTCTGTGCTTTTTGTGGGTTTTTAAGCTTCGTGTGACAACATGTCATGAAAATTTCCAACAACTGTGTATAACACAGGTGGGCTTTCTTAATGTTTTAGCTTCTTGTTCTTGCATTCAGTTATTTGTCATGTGTTAACGCCGGGCAGCACGCTGGTCTCCTCTCCCCCCTGCTCTCTTCTGTCTGTGGCTTCCTCTTAAAGGAAAGCGCAGCTAATGCAGCAGCTGCGGTCTGGGCTGAAATTTACCCTTTGAGATTATGACAATACCCTCCATTTTTCTGCTTTCATATTAACAACAAGGCATTCGCCATCTTGGGCTATTTAAATTAGCACTGCCTATTTGAACGGTGGTTATCTGTACTATAAAGTTGTGAAACTTTCAAGGAGAAAAGATCAGATAGATACGACCTTGTTTTCTGTCGAGCTGAAATTGAAAGCAGTATTTTAATCACACAAAATGTTAATAGGTTTTTGAATTACTGGGAGTTAGATTCTTTACCAGAGAGATGTCAAAACTGATTAGAGATGTTATCAAGCTGCAATGCGACCACTTTTATCTGCTCCTGATGACATGCTATACATTGTCCTAGAAATTCAGTTTTTAAACCTTGTGGTCACTCTCATATATTCTGTGCCACAGGCCATAACTAGACTCAACTCCAAATGCAGAAATTGGGGCATTTAAGCATTGCCCTGATTTCTACCATTAACACAAAATGTTTTTTATATTGACCCTGAATTTGACAAAAAACAAAAACAAACAAATGTTAAATTCAAAATTTTCAAAATCATTTGAATAATATTCAATACACTTTTTCCCCCAACTATGAACTAGTACACACACAACAGACGCACAATGTAGAGAAATTTACAGGGAAAAGTTTAAGTACTATGTTAAGTGTCATCCAAAAGTTTTAAAACTTATTGCCCCAAATATTAATTGATGTTGTAGATAACATGAACATCAACAGCCTTCCTCTCAGAAATCTGAATGGTGCTCTTCACTAGTAAGTGAAGTGTTTAAGTAAGCCAACCACTGAAACTGAGACATTAAATTCAGATATAGTCAATTTTATTATTTACACCTGTGATTTTCCTACTGTGCCATGTTGAAAGGTATTTTGTTAATGTGCCTGTGGATTGTTAACATGGTGTTTGACAAGATTTTTTCTTTGGCATTTAACATTAGGCTCTTTTAAACTTTGTTA
Organism: Selene dorsalis; assembly: GCA_900303245.1. NCBI lineage: Eukaryota > Metazoa > Chordata > Actinopteri > Carangiformes > Carangidae > Selene > Selene dorsalis. Next base: position 25,493 of record OMNW01014930.1, read on the forward strand.
TGCACATTATCGACCACACTTATTTTTCTACAGTGTTTGTGATGCACAACAATCTATGAAAAACCGGTCACATAGTCCAAATTAGACTATAGATCTTATTTTTCTGGCATTCATTTAAGTTCTCATCATTTAGTTTGCTTTGGCAGGCGCCTTTTGTTTGCTGCACAGCGGAGTTGATTTGTCTTAACAGATATAATTGATAGTGATGAACCAAAGTGTGGCCTTTTCACACGCAATCTTAGTAAAATGGCAGTAAACATTATTCCTGTTGAAGTTCATCATTTAAATGGCTTCAGTAGCCAAAGCAGCGAGATAAATCAGATCACAACCTTGATGTGTTATGCATGCATCTAGTAACTGCCAATGAATCAAAACACAGGTAGAAGGTCACTAAATTTGCCTCATATTTATTCAGAGCTCACGTCCTTGAAAACCTCTGCAGAGGGAACAATGTTCATGTGGTTTGTACGAGGCTCTGAGTGAATATGGGCTTTTAACATGAAACTCAAAAGATTCAGCAACTTGTCATTTGGATGTTTAAAGAGATGCACTGTTTTGCTCCATGGCTGCTAAAATACCTGGAGGTAGAACTTTTAAATGTTAGCAGCCCTGGAAATATTCACAGCTCAGCCATTTTTTTCCAGAAATATATCACTAGATTCTAAAGGAGTCTATTTACTGTTCAGTGTCATAGAACCACCAGGCTGTGAAACTGTGTTAGGTGTACCAGATCTGTGTTTTTCTTTTGCTCAGTTGGTGACAGTGCTCACCATTTCAAGTGTGGATCACATTAAACATGCCTTGTGTGTCTGACTTTTGATGCACCTCTTGGTATTCATAGAGAACATGAGAAGGTCTCTTTTATGTTTCTTTTGGTTCCTTTAAAAGTGCCCTCTTTTCCTTTGGCCTTTTGAGAGGGCCAAAGGAAAAAAAAAAACAGGTCTGCTAATAATTGTGTTTTCACCTATTTTCACCCTGTCTCTCTATTCTTACCCTTTCCACAAGTTTGCTCTCATTAATCAAAGAAGCTGGACTCCTGCTGAGGGCTGAGCAGGTTCATCAATTTGGCAGCCAGCTTGCTGTATGGAAAAGTGCAGAGGCTCTTAACACACAAGCATAAATAAATCTATGGTCTTTATATGCAAGCCCTGAAGGTTAATGCTGTATAATTCAGTGCACCCTCTTTGTCTGCTGTGATTGATGTTTTTAAACATGTAAGGCTTGACAGGATTCCCTTTTTGTAGGTCAGTGTTGACACTTTATGATTGGGTGAGCGTGGGGGGAGCGGCACGAGGGAGGTGGATTATTAGGAATATGTCAGGGTGATTACTCTTTTTCACTCATCTTCCTGGTCTATTTTCTCTTCGCCTGGAGATGCTTATCCTGGTGCTGTATTTTGAACCAATGATGCTTCTGAGATTGAAGTCTCCCCCCGCTGTGTTAATGGGGCTCATGTTTAAAATGCTAGTGGCCTGGTCTGTTTGTTTAGCTGTTTAGTATGTATTTGTGTCCTTTGCTGCGGAAATTGTGGGCCAGCTGCAGGCCATGGATGAATTAGCTCCATATTTATAATTCCAGGCCAGGTAGCTGCATACAGTTATACAGCCCTTTTGTCCTGTTGCTGTTGTAAACCATTCCACTTTCACACAAAGACTGTGCCTCAGCAGTCCCCCTTTTTTTATTGATCCTCATGCATTTAAAATCTGGTCACTGCTGCCACAAACACTTCCCACTTTAGGCATGCTGCTGCAGGCACATTTTTAAATATTTAATTTTTATTCAACCTGATAAGAGACTGGAGAAAAGAAATTCATCCCTAAAAATGTCAGGATCAGCAAAGGCCAGAATCGAAGGCTTAGTGAAACTGACTGAATTCTTTCCTCACAGCGGAGGCAGTGACCATGCATCTTGGCATATGAACTACTGCAACTCTGTCTCTTACTTTGGAAAAAAATGCATCATCTCATTTTGAAAGTGCAGACCCCCTAGTCAATATGTATTCCCCACCTGTAAATAGACCCTTACATATTGACATTATGAAGTTATAGTGATGATCACATTTAAGCAACATCTTTTAAAGCCTCTTGTTGTAGTTGAATGTGAAGAGGGAACTTGCTCTCTCATGTTCATATGGGACAATGATACATCAGAAAAATGTCCCATTTGACAACTTCCTTCAACATATATGATACATGATATTTATATGTTGTCCGTGCGAGGTTTCATTTGGATAATTCCACAGATGTCTCTGTACATGGCAACTAAGGTGTGAGAAAGCACATAAAACAACCTGGTTCATTTTTGGGGCCCTTGTTGTCATGTTGAAAAACAAGATATCAACAGCAGCAGGGACACAAACCACAGATGATAGGCACTGCAAACACATCGGACACCCGTGGCCATTATCAGAATTGGCTAGAGATGGTGACAGTTTTGTTTGCCGTACTGACAGGTTGGTGTCAGGAAATGAAGAAACAACAGTTAGATACCACAGGCCTGATTGTACAAAGAAAATGTTCAATCTGACCTCACTATGCTGAAAGACTCAGATCATGTAACAGAGGAACTGCAACGAGACTATGAAGAAGAAACCAACCATCGGTACAGGGGTCACCCATTATTATTTATGACTTATATAAACAGCTTTCTGTGCAGGAGCCCTGTGTCATTATCTCTTCTTTAAATGATGACATGGCACCAGATAGATGGATAGCTGAGTAATCTGAGATGGCTCATCCATCAAGTTGGAAGACTTGTAAACAGTCCATTGTTTCAGACTGGAGGATGACCTTTTTACTCTTGATATTGAATGAAACACTGAGTGTAAAAGGCAATAATCTCTTTTACTTATAATGACACAAAAGAAATTGTACGGTGGTCTGCACGTACATGACGCTAAACAAGAAGCTGCTACTGATCACATATGATGTGAGCTGATACAGGGAGTGTAGAAAGGGAGAGTAACAGCTTCCCTGTATAGGACAATAAATATGACAGATCCAGATCCAGAGCCATTTTACTTTTAAAAGCTTTTCCACGTGTGTCTAGACATTTTAAAAGGTTCGGGCAAGTCATTATAGCGTCAAGTGAGGCAATTACACCTGTCTTTATAAATCTTTTGATCATCTTTTTCATCAAACTCAGTCAGAAACACGTTAACCTATGATGTCAAATTAAATGTCTTCTAAAATCATAACAAATGAGTGTGCTTCAGTCAGTTTAATTTATGTTGAGTCCTCAAATAGTTTTCCAGGTTCTGCAGAAACAACATGCATGTTATACAGTTGAAGACATTACCATCCTCTGCCTTTATTTCTTACATAAATCTTGTTCCCATCTCTGCAACATTACCGTGTGAATAAAACCTCTCACCTCAGCCAGAGGTTAAAGACAGACAAGTTTTCTTCCAGCAGTTTTACTTCTGCAAAGGGGGTGATGACTTCACCCACGTCTCTTTGTTTGTTAATCTCTCAAGCCGACCCATTTTACACCAAACCTCTAAGAGGGATGACTGAAGGAAGAACCACTAAATTTTGGGGCAGATCTGGACCATTTCCCATGAACTTTTTTTTTTTATTTATTTTTTTATATATATGTAGTCCAACCTAACATGAGAAGTACTCTTACTTCCTCTTTCAAACAGTACTGCCCATTACAGTCTTTATAGTGGATTCGTGTCTCATACTCTGAAATTATATAGAGGATAAAAGAAAAAAACAAAAAGCTTTAGTGACTGTTATTGATAGATCTCAAAAATACTTGATAGGATCTAAACCATGAAGGGCTGGGCCAAAGATTGAGGCTGGTCTTGGCTCATTTTCCTTTACTCTCTGTACAAAAAGAATCAGGTGCTGAGGCATAAATCCGTATACATGCGGTGGTTGCCCAGATGTGTTTGCAGTGCCTGTCATCTGTGTATTTCATCAACAAATCTATTAACCATGATAGCAGTGTTGTCACAGAATGAACGTTAATCGAATAATTTTTCATCAACCAGTAGAATATCAGTAGGGGTTGTAGACTTTAATACTTGGTTTCAGTCTACACAGATTGAAGTTTGTTTCTGAATGTCACTGGATGTCGGCTATATAGTTACATAAATGAACATAATCCAGTTTCTCCAAAGTGTTTTCGTCATATCCTATTTCCCTGTGTTTTCTCTGAGAGGTGTAGTTTGATTCAGCTTTTTTTTTGGCAGATGTTTAGAATGGATAATTCATCATCCCTTGGGTCTATATTACCATTTTTATTTCATTTTCATGGAGCTTTCAGATAGGAGCTATGCTGAATGAGTAAATCGATAAAATCAAGCAATAAATCTGCTGTTGTTGTCTCATGTTTCAGGTGCAGAGCAGTGATGTCACAGAACTGAGGATAGTCTCACACGGTAAGTATTTGGTTACATCAGCCACCCATGTCTATGAAGAGCTTCTTTTGGTTTTGTATGGGGAAAACCAGTTTGCTTTGTGAAATTGGAAAAAGTAGCCCATGAATGGAAATGCACGACTAAGTGGAACACCTCATTTTAAAGTATTATTTAGGTATAGGATTAGAATTTTCCAATTAGGTTGAGATTTAACAAAGTCCTCTTTTATGAAATTAGTTTGTGCTGCATTACACTTTGCTCTCGTTTTGTGTGTATCTAATTAATTCCTGTCTTTCCTAGAATTAAGAGTGTCAAGGCTTCAGAACATATTTAAATCTCTTGAGGGAGAGAAGAAAACTTTTTTGACTATAGGGTATTTTAAGTTAAATTACTGTGAGTTAAACAGGGGTAATTGGTGGGTTTGGAGCTATTGTTTGGCTTTGTTTTAAAATTTAATCCTGGCTACTCCGCATATAGTAACTTTATACAGATGCTTCTTGGCTGCTATTAAAAATTAAATTGTTGCCCCAAGACAGAGGTTGTGGGTATATCAAATTCATTTCTGCTCAGCTGGAACTCTACTCTGTCAGAAAGTGATGTGATTTTCTTATGACTGCAATATTCGCTGCCAAATTAGGAGAGTTAACTTGCAGTCTTGCAAAGTCATTTTTTTAACTGGTATGCTGAATTGGGCAGCTGTGACTCAGGAGGTGGAGCGGGTTGTTCACTAACCAGAGGGTTGGTGGTTCGATACATGACTCCAGTGTCAAAGCGTCCTTGGACAAGACACTTAACTCACTCTTACCCCCCGGTGTGTGTGTGTGTGTTTGTTTGTATGAGGTGTTTATCATGATTTTTTTCGAATCGTTTCAAGGCAAACAAACTCAAAATGAAACTACCATTATTGAGAGTAAAACATCTTTAACAAGAAATAACGATGTTAAATGGTTGGTTAATCAGATTTAGCTCAATGATCAGTGTTATTGTCTCTAGTAGGATGTGCGCTCACATCTCCCGTGATTGAATCCAACAAAAGTTTTCTCTCGGGTCTTCCTGTCGTACTCTGACTCTTTTTGTGTTTCTCCATTCTTTTAATATTTAGCATGGAAGTGTCTTAAAACTGGAAGTGCTCACTTAAGTTTTATGAAGCAAAGAGTGCTGAAAGTGTCCCATGAAATTCATGACATGTACACGGCCACCTCTTGACCTACAGTACAGGAAAAGTCCTCCTACTCTTTATGTGACTGACCCTGGAAAGAGACAGGTCATCTGCAGTACTGTAGACAAGCTGAGTTGAAACAGCAATGGCAAAATGAGCACAAATCCCATCATCTCTGCAGCTGAGCACTCTCCTGTGTCTGTGGAGGTGTCATAGGATTTATTATAGCAGTTATCAGTAACCTTCAGTTCATCTACACAGTAAGTTTTAGAAATAGTTGCCAGACAGGCAAGTTATAGCCAGTCATAGCAAATGGTTGCTGTCCATTGATTTCACTGTCCAGATATGGACCTGACTAATGAAACTATTATTCTTAGGACAAATGATGAATATTTAATCAGTGGTGTCAAGAAGGGTGAAAGATATTTGACATAATATTAAACAGTATTAACTATTTCACCTCTCTTTTGCACTGTCATACACACAAAGCTATGTTTACTCATGCAGTGTGTATGCATGCAGCATTCTTTTTGAATGCTGCATGCATAAGTTTGATTAAATTTTACTTTGTTTTGATAAGTTTGTTTCAGTTCTACATGAGTGAATGAAGAATAGACAAAAAGGACACAGTAAAGAAAGAATTGGTAAAAATAGTTATGTGGAGGTGGATTAAGAGATGAGTGAAAGGTGATACCATTCTAAACTTATAGCTTTCCTCCCGATTTCTGCAAAATCCAAAAGGGGTCTTTGGTCCAGTCTTCCTCAGCAATGTTTGAAATTGATCCACAAAGAAGGAAGAAAATGCATGTTAAGAGAGACCCATGTTAACTTCAGTTAAGGAAAAATGAGTTGAACTCAACAATATCCTGCAGATGCTTTCTAGTATAGTATAGTGATGCTGTACCACTTTACCATAATGGAACAATAAATTCATGGGTCTATTATGTGACATTTCAAAAGAATTATTTAAGTGAATTCAAACATGTTAATTAAAAAAAAAAGTATGTATTGTTATAATTTCAGCTTTGTAGTTTTCCACAGAGTGGTGTTATCCACACTTTCCAGTGACATTAAATTACAGGGAAGCTTTATGGACTGGTGACTGGTATGTTTCATATGGGCCATAATTTTGTTCTGTATATTCTGTACATGTATAAAAGAGAGAGGTTGAGCTGTGCAAATGACATTTTCCCTTCATTTTTAAATATTTATGACCTTCAGTTAATAGTGTAGCTTCACAGAGTTGGCTGTATTTTGTGACTTTGCCAGGAGAGTGAACAGATTGCTGTGGTATTGTAATATGCCGTGGTAGTAAATATCAAAGCCCACTCTTCTTTTGACTTTTTTTTCCTGCCCAGAGGGGGATTAAAATACATGCAGGAAAGAAAAGTGAAGTGATGAAAGAAAGCAGTCAGTGGTAAATCAAAGACTTGTGAATGATGCAACTATGAGATGCATTAGTTATATGGATACTGCATCAACATGGAGTATTTTCAGATGTTTAATGAATATAGAGCCATATTAAGCTTCCAAGAATAGAAGCAATGTGCATGATGTGTTTCTGTATGGTAATCCAGAACCACTGGTTATATCATGCTGCTGTATGAGATCAATGATCTTTACATTAAATGCATAGCCTACAAATGGTCACATGACGAGTCCTTTGTTCCCTAAAACGAAAATCACACTATTATCATGACAGATTCTTTCAGATTCTTTCTAAGTAAATATGTAGTTTAGGAATAGCATGCTGACAGAGAACAAAGTCGCACTCCCTCTGTGTGGGAGTGTGTTGTAATGCAAACTTCTCTGTTCTTTGTTTTGGTAGTCAGTTTAGCTGTGCATGCATGTTGGTGCAGGTGAGTTCCTCCCTGCTGAACCGTTGGCCCTGCCTTTGTAAACTGCCTTCAGACAGGCAAGTTGGCAAGGTGTATTGTGCAGTAGTCAGGTGAAAGCATCCTTTTAAACTTAGTAACCACCTTTTACGGATATAAAGAAAGTGGTAAAACCAGTGAATAGGCAGACTGGCCATTTGGACTCATGTCTTAACTCAACCACATAGTTTTTAAAATGTTGACCTGCTCCATTAGTGTCGACCATGTCTGTCATTTGTGTGGCCTGGTCCTAGCGGACAAGGCTGAACTTTATTTTAAGTGCAACCATGGATCAGAGAGACAGCCCTATGAGCTGCAAAGGGTTTCCAGCTTTACTTGTTAACTTGATGATAAGAGAATGTTGCATGTTTTTTTAACATAGTCAGCATGGTAACATTAGCTAACTTGCTGTTGTAGATGTTATCAATTTGTTTGGCAGATGTTGCCATTGCTTCATGGCTGACTGGTTTCACTGTGTTTGGTAACATTTGCTTAGAATGTGTGGTTGAAGCCAGAGGTGGGGTTGACAAAGCATTTGTTGTGGTCTGAGATGCTGTTAGTCTGGTGCAACATCAAGTGGCAGTGACAACCGCTTACAAAATCCTTAAACTTAGTCTGTAAGGCCTTTAAAGACAACCTCCCTGCCCCCGATCAAGAACATGTATGAAGACGACGAGGACAGGTATATGGATTTCTACAGAGATAAAATCACTGGGAAAGAGATAGAATTGCAGAGAGTGGTATGAGTCCTTGGCAGCTGCAGTCACAGAGGCTAGCTTGTTGTCAATAAAGTGAAATTTATTATGTATGCTGCTCCTCTGAGGTGACAGGTCAGGCAGGCCTGGGTTTTGGGACAGCGCTTGCATGGTCTACTGGGGAGCCTCTTGGAAGACTGTAGACCTGCAAGGGCATCTCGGGGTGTGCAGATGGCATTGAGGAAAATTGAATTTTCTTGGGCAGCCATGGCCAGCTGCCTGCTTTTCCTTCTTTATTATTGGCATCAAGTCTTTATTGGACAACAGGGACTTCTAGTGCCTTCCTCAGCATCAGTACGCAGCATAATTGTGCATCACAGCATAAAGATCTTGTAGTGTTTTTCAGAAGAATTTATCTAAAGTAAAAAAAAAAAATATCCCTGGCATGTTTTATCAGTCTAATTGCTGTTTATCTCAAGGATCTGTTCTTTTTTTTTTTTTGAGCAAACAAGAAATTCTGAAACCTTTTATATTTGCTTGAGCTTTGGTCTCAAAACACTTAAATATCATCAGGGATAATAAAATGACCTCTCTTTAGTACCATTAATGCTACTTAGCTGGCTAAGAGTTTTGTTGCCAGCCTGCAGGGGCTGCACAGAGAGGATCTGTGGTGTCAGCGATCAGACTGGTGTAGAGGTGACACCAAGGTGAAGGCTGAGTTGTAGAATGGTTGGAAATCATTGATATTCTGACTCGGAGGCTGCAAATGGCTCAGTGGCAGATGGAGTCTTTGTCAGGGAAGAAAATGGCAGCTCAGGAGCATCAATGCCATTTTCCCTATCAGCTCTGCTGGCAGGCGGTGACCTTCTGCCGCTCACACAGATCCCCCAGCACATGATCAATTATCTTACTCCCATTGTTTACCAAGCTCATAGAAAAGGATTTAAATGCCAGTTTTTATAAAGGGGGACTGCATGTGCAATCATGAGACTGTTGTTAGTTGTTGGTTTATAATGAGAAAAAAATGTACAAGCATAATGTTGGGGGAAAAAAAGAATAAACCAGTGTAAGATTAATGCATATGAAACCAATTCATGGTATTTGTTAAGTTCTGTTTATTTCATGCTATAGCGTTGTTATATTTGATTCAACTTGAGTTCCATCAGGTCTAACAACACTGTCAATGGATGAGGATCCTCTGGAGTGACATACTGTATCACATAGCACCAATTTAGCAAGCGCTTCCCACATTGTTGGACTCAAAATAGATCATTTGCTATGGTGGAGATGTTTATGGTAGTGGTATTAATTAGGAAATGGCTCTTCTCGTCCGCAGAAAACATAGGCACACAGAATAAAATTGTAATACTCAACCATTATTCTTGTAAGCAAATTTAGGTCTAAATAGTATATAGAATAAACCTGGAGGGAACAAACACCAAGGAACAAAAAGCTAATGACATTGAGAGCCCAGTCTAATATGTGTTTTGTCTTGATGGTTGATTTCATTAGCAGATCTCATTGTTATGCACTGACTGTCCTCCTGCAGTAAAGTGAATATTGTATTCATGTAGACTGAATATTCAGAAGGAAATGTTTGATTTGACTGGCATCATGCAGAAGTAGAGTGTAGAAGTGTTGTCTTTCTACCTCAGATTCTGTTAAATCTGATCATATTGATGAATAATTATTAATATTATGATTCAAAAAGTGACTGCTGTCAAATTGGCCTTAATCTTTAGTTAGCCTAAAATCTTAACATGTAGTTGTATTTGCAGGATTGCTAAATTTAAAAGGAAGGTCATGATGCACTTTCATGCTGGGGAAACAATATCACAGCTGCATGTAGTTGCTGTATAAACCTTGGGCAGTTGGCTAGCTTTCCATTAGCCACTAACTTATGCCATGTTCTTTTCTTTCAAATATTTAATCAAATGTGGCAAAATGTTCTCTGGCAAGGAATTTCATGTGTCACTACGGGAGTGCCTCCTACAGGACCGGACAGGATGAGACCCTCCTCCTATACTTAAGACTGACATATTATCAGTTGTCATTCAGAAAGCTCTTTTTGCTTTTCAAAGACGGCTATTGACAACTGTGCACTAAGTTAAAGCTGTCTATGGATTCAAGTGCACCACTCTGTCAACACATATTTTGTTCCCATTTGCTATTCAGTTGCATGTTTACTCAGGAACACTAGCAATACTCTTTGACAGCTAGTTCTGGTGGTAAGGAGCAACACTCTCACCTTAACAATAAAGTAGTGATATTTTCAAAGCAAAAAAGTAGTTACATTATTTCTATACAGTTACTTCTTCTCATTTGAGGAATACCATCTTTTTGCATTCTGTAGTTAGAGCACTGCTGAATAATTTTGGCAGGATACAGGGTTTAGAAAAGGTGACCAGCTTTGTAGGAACGCCTCTGCCTCTAGAAGCAGCACCTTTCCTACTGGACTCAAAAAGTGTGTGGTTACAAGATCAGGGCCTCACCCCACACATTTGCCTTTTTTGTTAGTTGGATTTTACAGCACTAACTCTGCTACATTCGGTCTTGAGTGCAAGCTCTTTTCAGAATGTCAGAAGGCCTCCCCCTTGTGAAGTGCCATCGGGGACAGTTGTCTTCTTTGCAAGCTTGTCTTGGCAATCCTTGAGTCAGTATCTCCCCCATAGTGAGACATGAAACAAAGAGAATTCCTTGGTCCTTGGATTAGCATGAGTGTCTCACCAGACCTGTGTCCTTGCTGTGGAAGCACGGTAGAAGTGAGCTTGTTTTGCATGACAACTGACAGTCACCTGCCAGTCTAACATAAAGGAGGATGGTCCCATCCTTATCTAACATAGGTGTCACCAGCCAATGAGAGCTGTCGTGATGTCATTTATGCCTCTGATAAGGTTTCACAGGAGTCTCTCCATAGTGCGACACTCGTACATTAATCGAATACCTGTCATTTGATGTTGAAAATTTCCATAAACATGAGATAGTTGTATGGAGCTGCCCTTAGCAGGTTGTTTTTCAGACTGTAGGAAGGATCATATTAAACTGCCATGCCACGCACCTTTCCTCCCTCCCTCTTTCAGGGCTGGCTGCACACAGTTTTCAGAGGGCAGTGCTTGTTGGGTTGCACTTCCAGAAACGGTGTGGAAAAAATTTCCATTCTCTATGTGTGTGTGTGTACTCCTATCATTGTGAGGACAAGTGTGAATTTTAAACCTTTGGAGTGAGGACCATTTTGTAAAGTGAGGACAGTTAGGCCGGTCCTCACCATATTTTCATTGTAATGGCTTCTAGAGGCTGTTGTTATGCATTTCTCCAAGTTTCAGAGTGGTCGTCAGAAAGATGCCAGTATGGGAAAATTTGTGGAAAAACTTATTGTGTCTGCGATACGCTGGCGACCTGTCCATCACAAGTGAATGGCTTTAAGCAGGTTTTCCTAACACTTGACCAACACACTCATTAAACATGCCGTTGAATCTAAGCCACCTATCCACTGTCTTTACAATTTGCTCTCCTCACCTGGCCTATTTGTCAGATAAGGCCCATATGGAAGATGCATGTTAAAAATACAGCTCCACTATCAGCAGCTACAGGGCAGGGATCATGTGTACAGCACATCATCTCAATGTGTGTGATGTCCTCAGGATCACCAGAGTGAGAGTCAACTTCAACAGTATTTCCAGTCAGCTGTAGTAACTTTGGACGGCCAGAGACCATTTGTCCTGACATTCATGAGAATTATCAGTGTCCAGCCTACTGTTCCTATGCCAGCATGCTA